>PVIR01000901.1:128448-145708 GCA_004026965.1 Petromus typicus | reverse complement strand
GGAGCCAGAACAAGGCAGTGCCGACGTGCAAGTGCGGCGGGACATAATGCAAGCCTACCTCTCCCTCTTTGTCTTCAGTGGCGGCAGCTTCAGCAGCTTCAGTAGCTTCGGATTTGCTCTCCTGTCCTCACCCTGGGAGAAAAATGTTAGCTCCTTCCTGCAAAGCATTTTCACCTAGCAATTCTCCTCTTCTCTCCTTAATTTCATAAACATGACTTCAAAAACCTGACCTGGCAGCCTATGAAATCCTATTTCTACAATTCAGAGTAAGCTTTTCATAATAATAATGATTATAAAAGTAAAAGCCTTTTTTTTAGAAGCTTTTTTTCTTTCTTGCAGTGCTGGGGACTGAACTCAGGAGGACTCTAACACTGTGCTGCATCTGTAACTCCTGTTTATTTTTTGTTTTGTGACAGCATCTCACTATGCTGCCCAAGTAGGACCGAAACTTGTAGTCCTCTTGCCTCAGCCTCATGAGTAGCTGGAATTACAGGTTTGTGCTACTGAGGCCTGTAATAAAAACCTTTTGTTTATTCTACCTGGGTTTGAATCCAGACTCTGCTGTAGATTAGCTGTGTGGCTTTGGACTTGTTGTCTAACTTCTCTGGTTTGCAGTTTACCTTGCTGAAATTGAGAGAGACTAAGATCAGAGCCAGGCCTTGTAAATGCTCTGTGAATGACCCTTTCTCCTATGGCAATGATTCTGTGAATGCAGGAAGTGTCTCATCTGAGTCTCCTTCCGGATGGCCCATGATCTGCTAAAATGCAGTAAACAGTCACTGAATCATTTTCCAAACGAGGGGTAAGTGAGCACTGGTTTGGAGTCAGGGTCCACCTGTCGCCAACCAGCCAGAGAGCTGGGCGATTATTGGACCTCTGCGCTGCACCAGCCATAAAACAGAGAAGTAATAGACTTGCCCATAGGCTGTGATGATCAGATTAATTGAGAGACACTGAGATAAAGCACATAAAATGTTTAGTGTGGTGCTTGATGGCAGACCCTGTCCAGTTTTATTAGTACTTTATTTCAAGTGATCAGCAGCTTGCTACTTAAAAGTGTCCTTATTTCTGCCACCCGTCATCATCCTGGAGACAGTCTGTGGGGCTGGGCAGGCCAGTGGTCAGCACCCAGTTCACAAGAGGAAAAGAAATTGCTGGGAGCTTGCAGAGAAGGCTGATGGCAGAGCCCTAATCCCACCGCCCTATGTCCTATTTAATATGTCACTGTCACCTTCATCCAGTATTTGCTCTTTTGAGAATATTCCAAATTTTTTTGGGGGGGTAATCCTGGGGATTGAACCCAGAAACTTCACAGTAAATTATGTCCCCAGCCCATCTTTTATTAAAACTTGATCTCCAGTCCCATGAAGTTGTCCAGGCTGGGCTCAGACTTGGGATTCTCCCACCTCAGCTTCTTGGGGAGCTGGGATTATAGGCATGGACCACTGCACATGGCTGGTACCCAGTCTTTTAAAGATGGAAGATGCTGGGGTTCTGAGGTGCATTCACCTCCTTCCTTTCTTCTTCCTTACAACTTGCTTCCACCAGGAGGCCCTGCATGGAGTTAGGGTAAGAGCCCAAGAGAATTAACAGCTGACTTTTTTTTTTTTTTTGCAGTACCAGGGATCGAACTCAGGACCTTGCGCTTGTGAGGCAGACACTGGAACCACTGAGCTAAATGCCTGGCCCCATCAGCTGACTTTTGAGAGTCTGTCTTTCTTGAGTGGCCTGTCCCAGTGAGGGAGGGACTGGGGGACACTAAGGAAGTATGTCAGTCTGCCAGGTCTATGTGGAGTTGACCTTGAAGAAGTGAAGCTTGGTCCATTACCTGCTGGGTTAATTTTTTTGTCTCTTGTTGTGTTTCAATCCTGTCCAGAACCCACACAGTCTTGCATTCATCTTTTCTGCCTCCCCCACACGATAAGTCTTGTGACCTCATGGTGTGGGAGATTCCAGGGTGGTGACGGTGAGGGTGCTGTGACCCTGAGGGCTCCCTTCCATAGTCTGAGCACAAGCCAGGCTTTTGGCCTCTCCTTTTCCCCCTGCCAGACACAAAAGAGATGCCCAGCGCCTTGGCCACCGCCCCGAAAACAGTGAATCCACAGTGAAGACTCTGTCTTTGGTAATGGAGAGATTTACTATCTGAAGGGCACTTTTCCCCTTAGAGGTGATTAGTTCCTCAGCACTGTTCTCTACAGGGTTTGTTGAGGGAGGTCAGAGTCCCCATCACTTCTCTCTCCTTCTCACCATCAGCGCCCCCTGAGATTTAGAGTGAGGAGCGATCTTCCCTCTCACTGCCATTACTTTAGCGCCTGAGTTACTGAGCCATTATCCTTTGAAGTGTTCTTCCTTCAACCTCAAGCTACAAAATTCAAGGCTCCACAGGGCCGCTGCTCTCCTTGGAGGTGCCCACTGGCCCCTCTGCCCATTTAGCTCCTTTATGGGCCACACTGCGGCTCATGGCCAGAGAGCATTGGGCGAGACCTCAACCTCTTGGAGATTTCTTCTGCTACTCTATAAAATAAGGTGGTTGGAATAGAAGCTGTTTTGGAGCTTTTCTTCGAATGTGTTTTCATCTCAGGTCCCTGGCATTCAGTGATTTCTCTCAGCCAGTCCCTCAAGCAACCCCAGAGCAATTGAGTGAAAAAGTGACGGTCCAGCCCCAGGCCCTATCTGCCTTTTCTGTCTCCCTTTCCCAAATTGGACCCCACTTTATCCTGAGCAGCCAGCAACTCCCAAAGAGGAGCAGAGGGTGGGAAAGGACAGATATGGGCTGAGGTTCTCTCCAGCCATGAACATAGTGCATTAGGCAGTGGTTCCCCACTCCTGGTAGGCATTACTGTTTCCCTGTGGTGCAGGGAAGGGAGGCTTTGCATCAGGATTAGTTTTCTACAGTGAGACTGCAATTTGCCGACATGTTGATTATACTAGAAGCCCAAACACCGTTCACAATAACTCGATTCCCTTATCCTTGCTTTTTTTTTTTTTTTACTTGTCTGTTTTTCTCTGTCCACAAATAGGGTCTTGGAAAAAGATCAATTCTTCCTGGGCTGGGGCTCTGTGAAGGTCTCGGGAGGGGCCGCACTGGCTGGCAGGTCTGCTATTTTGAGAAAGCTGCTGCACTGTCTGTCTCTTCAGGGGATACTTGCTTGACCAGAGACGTGGACCTCCTGACCAGGAGTCTTAGTGGACAGGAAGGACCAGCAGGACTTCCAAGGGCCAGAGATGGAGGTGTCTGGGTGAGAGAGACAGCCAGTGTGGGAGGGGAGGGAGAGCAGGTGTCTGTGATAAGGATGAGACAAAATGGATGTGTTTTCAAAGTTTCCCCCCAGGCCCCAGCAGTATTCCGCAAAACTGTAATCCTATTTTGTAAATAGATGGAATTGCCTTTTCTTTTTTAACCCATTGGAGATGCAAAGCCAGCTGCTGCCTCTCGCTCTCTCCCACCCCCTGTCCCTCTCTCAGTCCCTCTTTCTCTCCCTCTCTGACTGCAAGAATGGGAAGGAAACCTGCCTCTTTGTCCCAAGGTGCAGGAGATGTAGGTGGAGCACAGTGAGGTCCTAGACCAGAGGCCCCGCTGGACCAGCCAACGCCAAGCCAGCCGTCGGTTCAGCCGCCTCGGAGTTAGACTTCACAGCCCTGCTGGGAAGCTAGAAGCAGCAGAACCAGTGGCTCCTCTGGTTCCTTCTTTTCTTTTTGACCTTGGCAGGTGGTTCTCTGACAACCACAATCATCATGTTTCGAAGAGAAACAAAGCATGTGGAAGGGGATTGGGCATTATGCTAAAGCACTGGGGCTTCGGGTCACTTTCAGCAGGCTAATGCATGACCAGGGTGGGTCTAGAGCCAGGAGTGACCAGGGTGGCCACCTAGAGCCAGAGGGGGTTGCAGGATTCGGGAATAAAGGTTAGGTAGTGCTGCTGGGTCCAGCTCAGAGTGATGGTGGTGACCATGGCTTGGTGATATCCAGCTTGAGCACTGGGGGTGTGAGTGAGAGGCATGATGCCACCCATAGGGGAAAGGAAAGTAGAGACAGAGCCAGGCGGAGAAGTGGAATGTGGGACACTCTGAGTTTGAGGCCCCCGACTCAGCTGAAAAGCCTGGGCCAACCATATCCTCTCCAACCAACAGAGGGCATCGGAGGGGCCAGCATTTAGCTGAAGGGCAGACCCTGGTGATCGCCAACAGAGTGGCTATTTTGATGCCATGTTTATTAAAATTCATGGAATCGTACACTTACAGTAGTGAGTTTTGTGATATTTAAAGATGTGTTTTGAAAAGGCAGCGAGGAACAGCAGAGGGGTGAAAAACAAGAGCACCTGGCCTGAAGAGGAGAGAATGTCAAGAGTGCTGTGACCTTGTCCTCTGAGAGCAGGAAGCAAGGCGGAAAGGGCCAGAGCTGTCCTGTCACTGTGCCATGAGGCAGCGCCTGTGCCTTTGGTCAAGTGCTCCAGTGATGAGGTAAGAGAAGGATATTGGTCACTTTGATACGCTTGGCTGGGTCTTTTCATTCTTGAGGCCTTCCAAGACTTTTGCAGCCTTCAGTTCCTCAAAGGCAGAACTGAAATCAGGAAAACAGAAGTGAATTGCCAATGTCCTCTAAGCCACCCCTGAGGGGCAGTGTCTTCAAGTATAGTTGAGGAGTCTCGGGGCTAAGGGTGCAGGACAAAGCCTGCCATAGTTTAGCTCTGAAGGGGCTCGGTCCCCTCGGTGGCGCTGTGGGGAAACTGGAATAGGAGGGCTGTCAAAGGGGATTATGGGAAACTAACCCTTCTCTTTTCCGGGCCTGATGTGAGCAGTCTAGCTACACCCGACTCTTGTCATGATGTGGAGCCTCATCACAGGCCAAAGCAAAGGGGCCCGTTGGTCAGGGACTGGGACTTCCAAAGTTGTAAGCCATATACCCCCTTCTCTTTTCAAGAGAATTATCACAGGTGTTTTGTTATACAAAAAAAACACAAAGCTAACTCACAGAGTGCTGAAGGTCCACTTAGAAGAAAAGGGGACAGAGCTGTTACTTCACAGAAAAGAATGGCTGCTGGTGGATAGAGGCCCATTTATCCCTGGTACATTCTGGCCAACAGGGTCAAGTGTCAGCAGGAAGAGTAGAGCTGCTGATGGTGGCAGCTTCTTCTGGGGCTGTTGTTGGGTGAAGCAATGTCACTGTACAGTTTAAGTGGCTCTTGGGGGACAGTTTTAACACCACCACTCTCTCCTCAGGCATAGATTCCTCTCCTATCTATTATTTGAAGTTCCAGGATCTTCTCAGAGCTTCTTCAGTGACTATAAGGTTGGATGTAACTAGCAGTTGGAATGAGAAAGTTGCTAGAAGATTAGCATTAGGAATTCTGTGGGAGCCACGGGCTCTGGGCTGTGAGGAGAGAAGTTGGTGATGTGGTGTTGCTGGTGGGAAAGGTTCAGCAGCTCCCCCTGCTGGTGTAGGCCACCACTGCCCTGGGCTAGGAATGCCCTGAGACTCAGTGGGTCTGAATGGAGCCCAGTTTCCTGAAGGTCGTTTCTTTGAATGACCTTGGCCAGTGCTTGTAACGGTCCATTTGCTGGATTTACTTGTTCCCTTCAATTCTCTGGTTTTTGTTGACTGGCTTTTCATTTTGTCTTCATCATAGCGTTTTAAGGAATTGACTTACAGCCGATCAGAGGTGCTTAGGTTGCTTGGCCCAGAGGCTCACTGGGGCTATTTCATGTAATCTGGTTTATGGACAAACAAGCCAATATGAAGGCAGAAACCCTGTGGGGGACCTGGAGCCTGCGAGACAGTTGGGTGCCATGGAAGGCATGGGCAGAGAAAGATAGCTGACATCCTGGAGCCTGGGATGCAGTGTCCAGCTCACGGCGGCTGTGGGAGCCAGGAGTCCTCACTACCCAGTGCTTAGGACGCTTTGTGTCCCTCCTGATGGGTCAGCTTGCACATTTGTAGCAGCTCAACAAGATGGCTGGGTGGGGGGTGAGTGACACAGGGACAGGAACTCTATCTTTTTGCAGAAAAGATGAGTGGTCTGGACAGTGACTGGCAAAGGTGGGACCTAAACCTGGTTTCCTGGCTTCATGCTCTTGCTTGTGGGTGACCTGTCTGCAGTGGCCCAGCTAGGATGGGGCTATCCTGCCAGCAAGAGCTTGTGCCTGGGGCCCGGGAGCCAGTTTCAGCCATCTGCACCTTACCAGGAGGGGGCGTGGCCTCCAGGGTCCTGAGAACCCCTTGTCCCAGGACTCCATTCCAGCCCCTCCCAGGGCTTTCTCACTGCCCTTTCCCTTCCCTTCCCTTCTCCGTTTTCCTTCTCCCTCCATGAGGACCTGAAAGGAAAGTAGAGAGACCCCTATGGGAAGCTTAGCACATCTAGAGCAGGGAGGGGTGGTTTAGTATTCATGTCCCAGTGCCCCCTCAGCACTCTACAAGCCCTGGAAGGAAGCTACTATCATTCTCCCCATTCTACAGATAAGAAAATGAGGCAGATGGTGGCTATGACTTGACAAGAACCACACAGCTATGCAGAGGGGCTGGGTTTGAACCCATGTTTGACCACAAGTCCAGCCCAGAACATGCTGTTTTAGTCCTTGTCTGGAGACAAGCCATCCCCTCTGACCTTCTGCATGGTGGGACTCAGGGACAGGTGGGAGGAAAAATGTCAGTCACCAGATCCCTCTCATCCTATAGGATTCTTCAGAGAAACACAGACCTGCCCCGCCCACCCCAGATGGAAACTGCCTTTCGGCTCGCTGCAGGTAGAAGCAGCCCCTGCTGACCTCTGGGCTCCCCTTTCTGCCCTGGTTGCTCCCTGGTAAAGTTTAACCTTCTTCTGCCCTAGATCTGGACTCTACTCTGGGTTCTTCCAAAGTTGATTCAGACTCAGCTCCACCTGGCCACCTGGGCTCCAGGGCAACTTGCCCACTTTCTTCTGCAGAGTCTCCTTGCCTTGCAGGAAGGGACAGGTAGGGACAGCACTGTCACCCTGGGGGCTCCTGTGCCTCTCTGCCAAACCTGAGCCCCTGTTGCATCCCTGGGGATGCTCTGGAACAGTCACAAGGGTGCGCTCCACCCCCAACCTGAGGCCCCAATTCCAGGGACATCTATCTGCAGTGACACTGCCAGGTTCAACTTCTTCTCTTGTGAAAGAGGGCTGGCCATGCCCGTCAGGAAGCTGGCACCTCACGAGTGCTAATGCCCGCCCTGCCAGTCTCCAGATAATGGGAAGTCATTTCCGGTGGGAGGAAGCTGTGCAGGGGCTTCTGTGCACTGGAGTTGTTGCCTCGTAACTGCAACAAAAGGGAAATGTAGGACAACAGCTCTTCTGGCTCGCTGTTCTCACTATTGAGAACCACACCAGCCAGAAAATAGTCGCTAATGGCCTTCTCCCAATCTCCTTCTAGATAATGATAAATAACGTGTATTTTTAGTGTGGAATTGAATTTCATCTCTTCATTGCTAGTGTGTTTCAGGTGTTTTTTCTTTCTCCCTTGGGGTCTGAAAACTAGACTTCTGTGCATTTCCTGAGAGTATTTTGGCCTTGCCAGCGATTGACATATGGACTAATTAGTTGTTCACATTTGTCTCACCCCCAAATACTCACCTGGCTGGACCAGGAAGGGAGCTGTGTCCAAGAGGGCTCTTCTGAAGGTATCCTGCCGCCAGGTGTCTGGGAACAGGGGACTCCCCTCCATTAGTGGTCTCTGCTCCTACACATCCTACATGTGAGCATGGCCCAGACCCCATCCCAGAGTCCCTAATTCGGGAGCTCTGGTGGGGGACACAAGACCTCACGTTTCTAATGTGCTCCTGGAGGCTACACTTTAAGAAACAGTGGCCTAAATTCTTTCTACTCAAAATGTGGTCCTGGATCCCACCTTACCAATAATCCTGGGAGCTTGTGAAGGTCTCACCTTAGGCCTAGTCACAATTTGCACTTAACCAGACCCCCAGGTAGTGCAATTTCAATGTCTATTAGAGTCCAAGATGCACTGGCCCAAATAGTTCTCAAAGTTTTTTTCACTCAGCCCCATGGCCTCAACCTCAGCTGTGTTTTAGAATCACTGGGAAAGTTTTATAGTCTCCCCTCGCCAGGCTGTACCCCAAGCCAGTCACGCAATGTCTCTGCAGTGGGGTCCAGGCATCTGGATTGTAAAGTTTCCTTAAGAGATGCCCTCATTGGCTCATCTGAGAGTCACTACTCTAGCTACAGCTGAATCACAAACATATTTCACCCAGTGCTGACCTTGAAAAGGGAAGGGAACATTGCTTTTCTTCCTCCAAGGCCACTTATGCATACCCACTCTCTGGTCCAGTGAGAGCCCAGCTCTGCCCAGCCCAGGGATATCCGTCTTGCCAGTGTGTTTCCCCAGGCGTTGGGGGCTGGCTGACTACCGTGCTGCACCCGTCTCTCTGACACTTCAGCTTAGCCGGTTGTGGGGGTGGAGGGTGGGAGAAGCAGGCAAAATTGGCTAAGCCAGGCTTGGCTTACCCTGTTGATTTAATTAGAGTTGGGCTCAAAAAGAGCCCATGTTCCACAGTTCTGAAATGCCACTATGTTAGTCCTTTTGAATGAAATCCAGATTGTCAAGTACTGAGAACATTAGCTTTCCCCTTCTTGAGTCCACAGCAGACGTCACCAATGGATTGGAGCCCTCTTCTCCCCCAGCCTGTCTCCTGTGCTCTGGGCAGCCAGGACCTGACTCAATATGGAAGCTGTTTGCCTTCCAAGGATCTACAGCACCAGCCTTCCAAGGATCTACAGCACCAGCATCAATAGTAGTTATTGTTGAGTAATTTGCAGTTGGGTGCAAGTTTCTTATCTGGCCCTTTTCAGGGTTAACCTAAAGTGATTTTCTCTGTGAGAAGGAGGGTAAAGGGAGGGAGAGGAATCCTCTGAAGGGTAGTATCTCTGTGGATGCTATTCTGAGGAAGCCAAAGTGGCATCAAACAAGATCTCTCCTTTTTTATGCGTGCTGTGTGTAGAGAGGTTGCCCAACATGGTACCTAGAGCAGAATCTGACCATCTGGGAAGGGCCTTTCCCCTCATACACTGCAGGTGGTTCACACTCACCTGGGCCAGTGGGATTCACAGAGAGAAGCCATAGGGATCTGGGGTTTGAGGAGATCCTCTGTACAAAGCCTGGGTCCTGAGCAGGGAACTGGGGCACACAAATGACAAGAGCTTGGCAGGGAAAGTATAGGCTACAGAGGGAGGAACTCACCTGTCCCCACCATTCTCACCCCCATTATTCTTCTGATTGGATCCACGGGAAAGAAAGGAATGAGAGGGGAAGAGGAAAAGCAAAGGGAATCCTGGAGTCTGTTCTCCAGAGCAGCAGGTAGTGCGCAGTAGAGGCGGAGGTAATGAGCAAGTGAAAGGCAGCACCTGGGCAGGTGAGCAGGGGAAAGGAGATAAAGCTCTTAAGGAAAAAGAGAAAGACGAAAAAAGAGATGAGCATGAAGGGAACTCTCTCAAAGGGCTGCACTCATTTATTCATCCACTAACAGGCTTCTCATTGGCCTTAACTCACAAACAAATCCAGTCTGTCCTTTCCTGTGTGGCTGAGTCCACACTCTGTGGACACATAGGAGAGACATACAAGCCAACCTGGATCCACATGCTTGGAAGCAGAGGAAGTCTTAGCAGCTCAATGCCCAAGAACAACATGCAGGGCCAGGGATTTAGCTCAGTGGTTCCTGCTCTGCCTTGCAAGCACAAGGGCCCAGTTCGATCCCTGGTAACCACATACAACAATGCCGGGTGTGGTGACTCACACCCACCAGCAATCAGTGACACATACCACAGTGAGTGCCACAAACCACAGTGCAGGGAGTGGTGGCTCACGTCTGTAATCCTACCACTTGAGAGACAGAGACAGAAGGATTGCTGAGTTCAGGATCAGCCTGAACTACAAAGTGAGACCCTGTCTCAAAAAAAAAGAACAAGAACAGCATGCAGGCTGGGATAGGGACAGGGACTCGGGCTACTGGTTCAGCCAAAAACCTGGTCTTCAGAAAAGTGATGAAGACCCAGATCCCAGCCTCCATCTGTGCCAGCTCAGATGTAAAAGGCTGGGATGTGTGTAGAGTAGTGGACACGCAAGGTCACAAATGCTAAACTAATGCAGCTTGGAGCATCCTCCAAGGAGTCTGCCAAGTCACCGGGAACCGCAGAGGGAGGGGATGCAGTCCTAATTGCATTTCCTGACCTGTTGCTCAGGCTGCAGAGGCTGCCAGCTGGCCATCTGCCTCATTGTTTCTTACCTCCCTTCTCTCTTCCCCTGGCCTCTCCATGCAAGATGGGTTCGGGACTCTCAGCTGCTTCTTTGTAGTTCAGAAGATCAAGGTAGCAGCTTACCGACCTTTTGTTGAGGGTCTTCCTTCGCATTCTGCTGGTGGGCCTTGGGGCAGAACATGGTGGCCTCAGGCTCCCTGGGACTTTGCCCATAGGTGTTGCTGGCCAAAGGACAGGGCAACAGAAGAGATTGGGGACATGGTCCCAGGGAGTTTGGTGGGAGGGGATCTTTGTCTACCCATTTTGGCCTTAGCATTTATCTGAAAAGTAGTCCCAGCCTTCTCAGACAACTGAATATAGAAATGAAGTGAGGGATTGTTCAGTTTTGGTGTGGTTGTGTGTGGAGCTTTGGATCCATGTGAGCAGTTTGAGTGTGCACATATGTAGGAGTATGTACATGCATATACATGCATAGGCATGTGTGTATGCACATACTAAGAGACTGGGGTGGGTTTAGTGAGGTGACCTTGGTAAGAGCATCCATTCCAATGATGACCTCTAGTGAGCCTCAGGCACTTGGATTCTCCAATGTGTGCCAGGCTGCAGCAGACTGGCATGGCTTCTCTCCCCTCCAAATGCCAGAGGAAGCATGCTGACTTCCAGTGTGACCTTGACTCCTCACCCTCTCCTGTGGGTGAAGAGCTTCTATTCTGCCATGTTCATTTTTGCTGGTCCAGAGTTGGCCTTAAATTTACCTGCTTCATCTTGGCTACTATTGGAGTCTGAAAGGCTGGGAAGTGTCGTGCTCCATTTTCACTTTTTATGACAGTGTGCAATGGCGTGATGCCCCCACCTTCCGCTCCTATCCCATCCTTCATTGTCCCTGAGAGCCCTTTTCTTCCCTCTGGTGGCTCCTGCCTGCACTTTCCTGGCTGCCCGCAAAGCCTATCCTGCCTGGATGGATTGACTTGTTGGAGAGAGTATTTATTTTAAGAGGCATTTCACCTCCGGTGTGGATGTGCTTGGCTTATTACCCATAAATATCAGCTAACAGAAAAGGGGTGGCCTCTGGGAGAGAAATGGAGGCTTTGGAGAGAGTCTATGAGCTGACATCTTCCCCAGGGAGATGAAGGAGTGGTCCATGCGGCTGGCCTTGGCCCTACTATGCACCGCCACTGAGCTGGTCTCAGGCAGTGGCACTTTCCTTACTACACACAGCCCGTAACCTCAAGGATGTGGGTCTGGCTGAGCTGACAATTACCTAAAACCCAAGCAGTACCAGTGGGGGAGGCGGGGTGTGCGGGGTAGCTTAGTTAGGGACTAGGGGAAGACGAGTGTGGTTTGGGGCAGTTCCAGGAGGAGGCAGTTTGGAAAGGACTTGCTGACTGAGTGGAGGACAGGAAAGGCATTCTGGGAAAGCGGAAGCTTTTCCCTTTCCTGGAATTGCTCCTTCGAGCTCAGTGGGGGTCCATCAGCTCCCAGCAGGGACCAGCTGGGACTCTGCAGGAGGGGTGGGAGCAACCTAGGTGATCACGATCAGCCCTGGGCTGGTGTCTCTATTTGGAGCCACTCAGGCTCCTGTGGAATCTTCCTAGTGGCTCAGGGACACAGCTGTATTCACCTCCACTGTGCTGACAGGGGCATGGCCTGAAAGGATGTGGAGTCCCTCCACAGGTGTACAGCCCAGGTGGTGCTGTGGGTGGAGGACGACATGAATAATGTCTGTCATTGCAGGAATGGGGTGGGTCAGAGGTGGAAATGCCTCTGCTTTCCTTCCCTGAGAACCGGTGCTTCTCCTTGGAAGGCATGGGGACAGAACAGATGGCTGTCCATTGGGATGGGCAGGCTGCCTATCCTGCCTGCAGGACCTAGGTGGACAGTCAGGCCCTCCTGGGTGGGAACAAGATACAGCCAGGTGGCCTGGGGAGTAGTTTGGTGGTTACAATCACCACAGTTACATAGGCTTCAGAAGTAAAAGAACACATGTAGAGATGTATCCAGATGCTTGGGCCGGCAAGCTTGCAAACCCCAAGTGAAGAGATAGCTTGGTGTCATGGCCACTCTGACATTTAAGGCCAGGGACAGGACCAGTATGGACAGGATGAGCACGACCTTTTCAATCACTGGACTTTGCCTTTCATGATGTGAAGTTCCCTCATCCTCAGTACCCTCTGTTTACACCTAATTACATGAATGATCATTAGTACCACTGGCTAGTTTGTTAACTATATCTTTTCAAATGGAAATATCTGGGAATTTTCCTCTTTATAAAATAACTCATAATCCTATTAATAATCATGTAGTAAAATAAAACCAAGATATACAAAGTGGAAGTTTCCGGACTTCAGAAATAATTCTGTGTAGTAGTTACCCACGTTCCCTTCAAACTCTAGCATGAGTTTTGACCATCACAAATTTTTCCCTGCAGCTCTATGTTCAACTCTCTTCCTCCAGCCTCTTGGCCCCTCTGGTGTATATGGTCTCATTCTAGGATTGTAGAAACTTGGCAAAGAAATGGAAACTCTTTCAGCCTTCTGTCCAGTGTGACAGTCCTGGCCAGAGCACTGACAGATGGCAGGCTCCTGTTGTACGTGCGGTATTGGGCCAGGCAGCTCACTATCTTCTGGGGCAGCCCTTCCACGCAGGGCAGCTCTAATTGCCTGAAAGTTCTTCCTTTTGTGTAGCTAAAATCTGGCAGTACGATGCCCTGGATTGAAGGCCTGCCCTTGGGGACACCATAAAGTCAGCCTGCCCCTCTTCCACATGACAGATTCCACTCTGTTGAAGACAGCACATCCCCCATGGATTCACTCTTGCTTGGCTTAATACTGTGATTTCTGAAAAACACATTGGAGGAAGGACAGCCAGAGTGCCCTCCCTGACCTTCGTTCGCCCTGTTTATGTTCTCCAGGCCTCAGCTTCAAACGCAGACCTGGCCAGTGCAGGAGTCTCCAGAGAGCTTTCAAATGGTAGCAGCCAATGGGGTGTGTTCTGCTCTGCGAACTTGACACTGACCGTGTCTCAGAATTCTCAGTAGAATCACACAGAGGCTTGCACCCTATTCCTAGAGATTCTCAGTCAGAAGCCCGGGGTGAACCCCAACCAGGAATCTTCACTTTTAAGGAGATCTCCACAGCCAGTTTTGCTGAGCAGCCCTTCTGGGGGACAGTGGAGATGCATATGTAAGATATGCTGAGCCAGGTACTATGAGGTTCACCTGTTAGTCAGGCCTCAGTTTGTAAGTGATAAAACCCAGTTTAACCAGCTTAAGCAATGGGAGAACATACTGGTTCAGGATCAGTGAAGCATTCTGGGAAGCCTCTGGAAATCTGGTCTTTGGGAATATACTAGTTATTCAAGGGTCTTTTTCTCTCAGCCTCTCACCTTTTGCTTGGCATTGTTTTGGAGACTGACATCTCTGGATGGTAAAGACAATGGCCATGAGTAGTGCAAGTTCATATTCTTCCAGTATATCCACCTCAACAGGAAAAGCTATTCCTTCTTTTGTCCCCTCAGTAACTTTTTTGTTCGTCAGGACTGGGGCTTGAACCCAGAGCCACTGCACTGTGGGAAGCTTCTAGTCCTATTTTTATACATTTTCAAAACAGGGTCTTTTGTTTTGTTTTGTTTTGTTTGAGACAGGGTCTCACTTTTGTAGTGAATGCTGGCCCTGAACTCAGCCTCGAACTCTCAGCAGTCCGCTTGCCTCTGCCTCTCAAGTGCTGGGATTACAGGCGTGAGCTACCACACCCCAGCACAGTGGTATGTGGTTACTGGGGATCGAAGTGGGGCCTTTGCACTTGCAAGACAGGTGCCGGAACCACTGAGCTAAATCCCCGGGCTCTCAAAACAGGATCTTGCTAAGTCACTAAATGGCCCAGGTTGGGCCCTAATTTGTAATCCTCCTGCCTTATCCTCTCAGAGTGCTGGGATTATAGCTGTGCGCCACCACACTCAGCTTGCCCTCTCCCATATCTTTACATTTGTTTGACTAAAGGATTTTTATTTTTCCAATTTGAGTTTCTTGTCATGCAATAAGATGGGATATTAAGACTGACTGGTGGATTTACCTCTGGTAGATTAGGGGAAAGATCAGGACACTGAGTGAGGGAGAGTGAGCCATTAAGGAAGGGGTGTTGGGTTAAATCCCCTATGGTCATCCTACAGAGAGGGCTGGATAGTTTTTCTTTGGAAAACAAAACTCTAATGTAACAATGGAATAAAAATGTCATTTTTCTAGAATAATAAGACCCTTTAAAGACCTTGTTAATATCATCTGATTAGAATAATGTTCCTGGGATGCAAGGACTAGGATGAACATACATCTGATATCACAGCCTCAACCCAGCACCATGCCCCAAGGTGACAGAGATGTACTGCTGACCTTCAAAAATATGTTACCCTTCCATAATGTAGAACTATTGCTGGGAAGTAGCTGTCCAATGATGGCTACATTTCCCAGTGCTTCTAGATCTAGAAGGGGGTCACATGACTGCATATGAATGGAAATGATATGTCCTTTCCAGGCCAAGGTGATTAAGTGTTGGGTACCAGATACTCACTGTTCCATTCACCCATTTATTCTTCTACCCATTCTTTCAGCCTGGTGTGCTGGGAGAGCAGGTGGGGGTGCACTTGCCTATTGAGTTTCCTCACCTGACTGTAGATCAGTCGGTTACACCACCAGCCCTCAGGGCAGGTGTGGCTACTCACCTCTCATCATGTCTTTCCTAGTTGAAAGTTGGACATCAGTAAAAAAAAAAAAAATCAGAAGCCATGCTAGGTAGTTTAATAGACAGCACTGAATACAGGCACTTGATTAAATGAGTATTGGAGAACTGCATGTGTTCTGTGATATGAGGAAAGAAAAATTCTGACTTCCTAAATTTAATTCCAAGGGCCAAAGGATGGAAGAGGAACAGGTAAGGAAGTTAATAAGTTAGCAGCTGTGGGTGAAACCAACACAAGACTTCTTCTCTTCCCCAAAGTATGTAGAAACTATAATTTAAATCCCATCCCAACTTTCTGGACTGTTAATCCCTACCAGGCTAGAAGCAACAGTTGTTTCTTCTTATGGGCCGCTCTCCTGTCCCAAAGCTTTCTCAGCGTTGTGTTTGCTTGCTTCTCTTATCACTAGCCACTGCAGCTCCAATATAAACAACTTACACTTTCCTTCTCCCTTGTTTTCATTATAAAATTCCACTTAGCTCTAGGTAGAGCAGACATTTTTACAGCTGCTATCTAGCTTTGGTACTGGTGGCTGCGGAAATTGTCCCAGAACCTGTCCCTTTTTCTGCCTAACTAATAATGACTCAATAAAACTTTCCATTTCAGAGACCTCTTGGGTCTGGAGTTTTAGTTTGAAGATATCCACTGAGTGAGCATAACAGAAGCAATAGGAAGCAACCACCACTCTTTGGAATGGGGGAAGAAAGGAAGAAGTGGGCATAATTAAGAGTTTAGAAGCTTGGAGGAGCAGCCTCGAGGGGCTGGGGCTCAGCTCTGCTGGGTGGGGCATGCAACCTTTAGGGCTGGGGTAGTATTTAGAGGACACAGTGAAGTTGACTTTGATAATAGGGGAACAGAGAGCTGGTAACTAGGACCAACTGCTGAGAACCAGCTCCACTGCAAGCACAAAGACTGCTGGCCAGGGTGGCCCTGAGAGGAGCAGGAAGCAAGAGGACATGGAAAGTTCCTGTTTGGCTCCTGCTTTTCAGTATCTGTCTGTGCCTCCTATGGTAGAGCTCAGGCAGGATACCAGGCCTGGAAGCCCAAAGCAGAGAATGATTGGGCAGGTTTGGGGCTGAAAGCCAACATCTCAAGAATCAGCACAGATAGCTGTTGGTTTCTTGGCTGGTAGTCTGTTGTGAGGGCCTCCTTGGAGTCTAAGGCTTGAGTGTACCCCGCTCCTAGCTGGCCTGAGCCCTGGCATCCTGCCAACATACTGATAGTCAAACCTGGGTTTCCAGATCTTAGACATCAGACATTGCACAGGTGGCCTCTATGGCAGACTTGCAGGAGAAATTTTGCATTATGAGTCACTCCAAGTCAAGTGTAGATGGAGCTGGGGTCCAGGGGTGAGGTCAGCTGTGTGGCCCCATGCAGAGGGGCTGCTGGAAAGTCCCCAAGAAGGCAGCTACTGTCTGTCTGTGTTTAGCTAAGAGGTGGCTACATTTCTGCTTTTTTGCTGTGTGACCTTGAGCAAGAGCATTACCTTGTGCAAGTCTTGATTTCTTCTTCTGTAAAATTCCCTCCAAGGGCTATCATGCAGATTAGGGCTGATGCATATAAAACACACACAGTCTGGCACATCATAGGTACTGGGCAAGTGGAGGGAATAGTGATTACTGATCAGAATAGAGGATGGCAGAAATTAGCCTTTGCCCTTGAGGCCCCTGGGATGGTCTCATTTCTTTTTGTGGGTGGATAGACCCTGGGAGCAGAAATGTAAACAGACAGGGGATTAGTGCCTGGGGATCCAGAGCCTGCTCACAGAGGCCTGGGGGGATGATCTATGAAGCCACAAGGAGAAGCTGCCCCACCCTGGTGGGGGCTTGGAGGCCAAGGGCCAAAGGAAGCTCAGCCTACCCTCCAGCCTATGGACACCAGCAGGCCGGCCCTATAGTGGCCTGGAGGAGGCATGTGGAGAAGCCCAAGCCTCATGCGTGATTTTGAGACTCTACTGCTGTGTAAGTCTGGATCCGAGTGAGTGGGTGTAAAGAATGTCAAGCAAGATTCGATTACAATTTTTATTTTGGAAAAACCTTCATCAAAATATGTATATCTAATTAGAACAATTACAGCACAGGAACAAAAAACTGATTAAAAATCAGACACTCCATAAATTACAAGTGTTTTCCTCCAGCTGAGGCACATCTCCAGCGGCTGAGCTGCAAGGCCAATCAATGCAGGAGGGCTCAGGGAGCAGGAGAGGGAGGCGGTGACACCCAGGGCACGGGGGGGGGGGGGGGGGGGGGGGGGGGGGGGGGGGGGGGGGGGGGGGGGGGGGGGGGGGGGGGGGGGGGGGGGGGGGGGGGGGGG
>PVIR01000901.1:0-128348 GCA_004026965.1 Petromus typicus | reverse complement strand
AGCAAACAAACTGCAGCATCTGGAGCATGTGCCAGAGGCTGGTTGTGGTTAGAGAGACAGCAGGCAGTATGGGTGCTCTGTGTGCCATGGGAACTGCCAGCATACATGTAGTATATGCACAGGTAAGGGGGCCTGGAGTGTCACTGGGCAGGCAGAGTTTCTCTTTAAAGGTAGACTAAGGTGCAGCCATACTGGTAAAACTAGCTTCCTTTTATTGAATGATTTCTCTGGGCCCAGCACTGTATTAAACCCCTCACTCAGTGCAGTGTCATGTTAAACCCACTTGTCCCCTGCCCCTCCAAAGACACCTGTGTCCTGATCCCTGGAACCTGTAGATATGTGGCCTTCTGTGGCCAATCAGCCTCTGAGATGTGAGTGAGCTAAGGGGATAAGGAGACATTTTGGAGGACTTGGAGAGATCAGTGTAATCACAGGTGTCCTGAGAAGTGAGAGAGAGGGGACAGGGACAGAGAACTGATGGCAAAAGCATGTTCTGGGGGATGCTGCACTTCTGGCTCTGGGGAAAGGGCCAGAGCCAAGGAATAGGAGGGCTCTAGAAGATAAAAAAACAAGGACGAGGCTTCTCCTTGAAGCCCTGCCAATGCCTTGGTACAAGGCCAGGGAGCTTCATGTTGGGCTTCTAACCTTTGGGACTGTGAGATAAATGTGTCTTGTCTCAAGCGCCTGCATTTAAGATAATTTGTTATAGCAGCTATTGAAAACTCACATACTAGGTGATGCCAGTGGGCCATTTTATAGAGGAACAAATTGGAGCTCAGAAACATAAAACAAGACTCTCTAGCTGGCTCAGGCAACAGGAGGCTGATCCACAGCGAGGCAGTCAGACCTGTCCAGCTTGCCCTCTGGACTGCACGGGGTCTCTCAGTACCAGGCACGAGGGCCAAACTTCTAGTTTCCAGGCCAAGTTTGAGGTGCTCCTTCCTAGCTGCCAGCTCAGACACAATGGAATCAACGGCCCTATTCCGGGAAGAGAACATCAAAATGTCTGGACACTTTCCATTTAAAGCGTTCATAGAAAGCAGCTTGTACATTTCCCTATGAGGAGGGGAAGGGGTTTATGTGTGAGCCCAGGCCCAGCTTGACACTCAGTACTCTTTGCATCCAAGCAATCCTCTATGAGCACAAAGCCTGGGCCTCAGCCCCTTGCGTCCCTTGCTCCCTGCACAACCCAAGTCCCCCTAAGTCTGTGCTCTTACAAACTGGGCAGAAGAGCCTGCTGCCTGTACCCCATGCTGTGCTTTCTTATCACCAGCCAGCCACAGGATGCCATGAGGAACCTATGTCTAAGATGCACCAGGAGGAAATAGATGCAGGGCAGAGTGAGGACAAGGGCAAGTGGAGGTCTGCCTTCACCAGTCCTGCAATGCTTGCTTGATTCAATGCCCTTGCCAATCTCCATCTCCTTGTCTGTAAACTGAGGCACTGAGCAAATTCCCCAAGGTTTGGCCTCCTGCTTGATGTCAGACACTATGCACCCCGAGATCCAGGGCTCAGAGTAAGACCCTAACCCCCAGGGTGGTGTAGGGTTCTTACCTGAATGCAGACCTGTACCTCCCCCGAGGTCTGTGGGGTGGTGAGGGTAGCCTTGCAGGAGGTGTCCTGAACAGCCAGTACTAGAGCTGTCCTTGATACTCCCTCCATTGTTTCCACCCCAGAAAGATTTTGTCTTCTGGAAGCTGGAAGGCTTCCTCTTGTCCCAGGGCGTGGAGGTTTGTTGTGTGTGTGACAGGATGTTTGGCTGGAGTCCTCGCATCTGACCACAGAGAGGATGCAGAGCCTTTGCCTATAGTCTGCGGTGTGCTGAAGGAGGATTTTCCTCCTTTGGCTCTCTCCAGCATTGTAGAATATTAGAACAGGGAGTAGAAGTATAAGGAAAGAAATACAAATGAGCTTGACTTGACTAAGGTCATTACCCATTTAGAAAGCTCCAGGCTGGAATCATAACTTCTGATTCTTGACCTTGACCCTGATCATATTTTTGGAATGTATAGGATCTGTTCTGTTTGGGATCTAAGCATCACCCCACCAAGTTACTTTCTAGAACTCTTAAAATGCTCAAGATCTACTTCCCAGTCAGTGGAGATCCTCACAGACTTTCCCTACACTGAGGGACCCTACCTTATTTCCTTTCCTCAGCTAGGGAGCATAGTTCCTCATCTGTCTGTTACTGCCATCACTTCCCACCAGCACAAGGTGTCACTTTTGGCAAGTGGGCTTGTGCAGCTCAGTAGCAACTCTGCTAGTAGCAGATCCCTCATAGCCTCAGTCTTAGCTAGGCTACACCAGTGCCCCAGGTGGCATGAAAGTCATAGCTCCTTCTAGATCAGACTTTCATTCTCAGCCAGCAGCTCCAGTGAGCTAAGTTGGGTTGATTTGGGGCATTTCCAACATCAGCCTTACCTTTTAGAACAAATGTTTCATGTGTGCACAAATATATACATCACACACTGAACCAGTTCACTAGCCTACATGCTTCCTTTTCACTAGATACTTTTATAAACCGAAGGGTGCTTGTTGGATTTCTCTGCCACTATGCTGCCCTACCCCACCTTATCTAGTAGATTTCTTTAACTTCAACCTCAGGAGTAGGAGATGACATCTGTTTCTTTCTACTACAAGGCTTGGGCTTCCATTTTAATAGAAACCCAACTTGAATTAGGGCATTCACTGGCTCATGTATCCAGATAGTGCAGAAGTTGTGCATGAAGCAGGTCAAGGTATTTCCAAGGACACCAAGAGTGGGCCAGGACTTTCTGCATCTCTCCTCTTCCAGCTTCAGCTCGGGCTCATTCTCATGGGAGCACTTCTTTGGATCACTGGAAGGATGACCCCTGACCTTGCAGAGCCAGTGCTAGAAGTTGCACCACAAAGATCATTTAAAAAAATAAATGTGTCCATTTTGTTCAAACGCTATAGAGATGACTTTTTTAAAAAGATAGTCACAAGCGATCTTTCAGACCCTCTCATACCCCATATTCAAAAGAAGTTTAATAGAAACTGAGCTATTTAAGTGATTCTTACACTCTAAGTGCTTTGTGTCCCCACCACCAAAATCCCTTATATATTATTTCCTAGGAATAGCTCTTAATTTGCAAGTGAATTCTCAGCCTTTCAACCTTACATCCAGAAATATTTTAGTATTAAATTATGAATGTATTTCTTTTCTATATTTGCATCTATCTGTCTGGGTGTTTGCTCCCAATTTTTAAAGATTACAACATTTAAAAATTATACACTTTATTTTGTAAAGTTTTAGGTTCACAGCTAAATTGAGCAGGAAATACAGAGTATTTCCATTTACTGTTTCCCCCACACAGAGACCCTGTCCTACTATGTTGTATGACCGTGAATGGTATATTTATTGCAATCGAGGAACTTTTCAAAATACCATTTTTCCAACAGAATTAATAGATTTATCCTTGGGAAGACTGATTGGCCCACTCGAACCATGGTCCATCTCTGTACCAATCACTCGACATGATTGGGAGAAGGCAGGGTTATGACAACTCTGTCACATGATCACATGGCTGATGTTATGTGACAGAATCTGTAGCCAGTAAGAGGGACTGTGCAGGTCACCATGTTCTGAGGCCTGGAGAATCATGTGCAGTGAATAGAGTCCCTCGAAAGAGTCAAACAGGAGGATGGCAGCCTGTTGGGCAGATGACAATGCTGCCCACGTGTGCCAAGTTCTGTGCAAAGGTGCCACTTTGCATCATCTGTCTCAGGTGACCTTGGGATATCTGTTCTGGCTACCTCTGCATCCTTAGGCCCTCAGGAATGTCCCAGTGTTGCACACCCTTGTCGTCAGTGGTCAAGAGCTCTCTGGAAAAAGGTCCATTGGGTGCCATGTGGCCTTTTTGTAGGATGTGTGTGTCAAGGGACCATCCATCCCAGTGACCTGCATGACCATCGCACTTTCACTGCTTTAACACACTCTGCTGTGTCTTCACACAGTCTGGCCTGAGAGCCTTCCTGGGGGACTTTACTTCCAGGATACCTTGGAATGTGAATGTGCAGTGTGTATGCGCACACGCACATGAGCCTGGTGGGGTTAGGGCTTTGGGCAGCCTTCACAGGCAGGGAGTGGTGGGGAAAGGGTGGCCATCTGTGACACTGTGCATTTCTTCCATGTCTGTAGATTTCTGATTATTATTCTGGACCCAGACAGAGGCAGCTGCATAGTAGTGGGGGAAGCTGACAGGCAGTAGCAGGTAGCACTGGCTGCTGGGGTTGGAAGCTTAAGAAATCCCAGCAGGGGAGGGATGGAGAGGCCAGGGGGAGAGGGAGCCCACTGGGAAGGTGGCAGTGCCCATCACCCCAGTTAGTGATTATAATGCAAAGATTGTTTTTTAAAAAACAAATGTATGTGTTTTGTTCAAACTCAATATAGATGACTTTTTAAAAAAGATAGCATCTCTCTTCCTGTCAAAGTCAGCTGGATGTTTGAGTTGGGGCTGTTGCAGGGAACAGGCCCACCAGGGCCCTGTCTTGAGTCTTCTTCTCTACTGCCTGCTTTCCAAGGGCCATCAAGGCCCAGACAATGTCCCAGCTGCAAACCTCTGTGCCAGGCAAGTGCCTGCTGGTTCACAGACTCATTCTCATGCTCTCAGGACCTGCTTGGGATCTCTGGGGCTCCTTGTCTGGCACTGGGCTCCTTGCTGGCTCTAGGTGAAGAGGCTCGGCAGGAGACTGGAGCAGGTTTGCAGGCAGAGCTGGGCAGTTCTTTCTAGCACTGCTGAGCTACTTCATGGTGCCTGCTCTTTCTAGACAGCTACCACGAGAGGCCTGGCTTGGAGCCCACTGATGTGTCCTCATCCACTAGCCAGGGGCAGAAGCAGCTTTCTGCTGTCACAGTTCTCCAAGTGGACCCCTCCCCTCTGGCCTCCCCAGGCTTCCATCTGCTGTGCCACAGAGCCCCTATGTAAGTCTCTCTCTTTGGGGCGCTCACAGCCTTGTCTCTTTTCCCACCCCCTGGGTCCCCAGGCTCAGTCCTCTGATTGCCCTCATGGACTCAAGCCTCTTTCTGCCATATCCTTTGTCTCCCCGCTTACCCTTTCTGGACTCTTCTTTTCCTCTCTGTGATGGAGAGGGGAGGGTGGAGAACCATCACTTCTGGCTTCCCTGCTTGGGGACCTCAGGGCTCTTCTGGCCTCTGCTGTGCTCCTGGGCCTCTGCATCCCCTTCAGATGGCAGCAAGGCTGAGATGTCTGCTCCTGGGGCATGGCCTCAAGTTCTGAAGGAGGCCTGGGGTCTTCCCCTGTGCAGATGGGGTCACACTAGGCCTTGGAGGAGAGACTGGCTGTGCTGGGAAGTCGGGCTCTAGACAATACCCAGAAAAGTCTCCACTCCACGAAGTAAGGGGAGAGGAGGTGATGAGAGCTGAGTGCCCCAGGAAACCTTCACCCAGCTCAGGCAGTGTCACTGCGAGGAGAGGAAGCAGTGGAGGCTGGAACTCTGGAGGAAGGGAGGGAAAGATCAGAGCTGAGCTGAGGCCTTGTTTTGGGTTTGAAATGCCCAAGCTGTTAATTTGGGACTAATCAATGCTAATTTGCACATATCTGGTTGCTATAGCAGGTTATCTATTTCCTGTCAAGATGTCCCAGGAGCTCTGAGG
This sequence comes from Petromus typicus, assembly GCA_004026965.1. Classification (NCBI taxonomy): domain Eukaryota; kingdom Metazoa; phylum Chordata; class Mammalia; order Rodentia; family Petromuridae; genus Petromus; species Petromus typicus. The sequence goes on along the minus strand of PVIR01000901.1, from coordinate 122,710 downwards.
AGCTTCCCCAGTGCTGCCCACCCTGGAACCCCTTCCCTGTTCAAAAGTGCTGTGAAGTCAGCGTGGCAGGGGGACACAGTGGGCCAGTGCCCCAGCCCCGAGTCCACCCCAGTTGCCTGGTGGGCTGGCACAAATCCAAGACACAGGAGGAGAGGGAGGGGCCAGGGGTGGCCAACCCAGCTTAGGAGGAGGAGAATTAAGCAAAAGTGCAAATTACCCAAACCCATGATTAACATTTCTTCCAAATCTGCATGAATATTAAAGTGCAACCCGCCCCAGTCCCCACACAATGAATTCTGCATGAATCTTAAGATAAATCGTTTGGAGAACTTAGTAGCAGCTGCACTCCCCTGCTGCCAGCTGCTTCCCCAAATCATTTAAAGGCGGGCAAGGGGAGTGAAAGCAGGGAGGGGATGGGGGCCAGGAGGGGGTGGGGGGGCTGGTTGTTGGGTCCTCTCTGTGCGGCAGGCACCAGGGTGAAGCAGGGACTCGAGCTGAGTGAGGAGCGGGCATTGAGCCTGGTTCCTGCCCACTTGCCCAGAACTGGAGGGCAGTCTGCCAGCCTGGACCCCCGTCCTGCGTTCCCAGGCTGCCTATAAAACAGACCAGCCCAATAGGCCCTCAGCTCATGCTCCACCAGCCTGGAGGGTGGACTCCTCAGCTAGGGGTGACTTTACCCGAAAAACACATCTGGCAACATGTGGAAATTCTCATGGCTGGGAGGGAGTGTTCCTGGAACTAGTGGGGAAGAGGCCACAGATGCTGCTGAGCATCCTACCATCAACAGAGCCCTGACACAGTGCTTCTGCTTGTAATGTCAGTGGTGCAGAGGCTCAGGAACCCCTGGGTCATCCGTACCCAGCCCCCATGGGCAAGGAGAGAGTTATGTAAGCCTCTGGGTGGGGCTGGAGTCATGGTTCTGGGCCTCACAGTGTGGCCACATCACTGTCCTGACTGTCATTGAAACAAGCAATGTCCCGGCAGGTAGCAGATGGCACCTTGCAAGGGTTCCAACCGAGGCAGTTTGAGGAAGGAGCCATTTATAGACTCGTGAGTAGAAAGAAGGAGGCCAACACTGGATGATGCAGGATCTGGGGAAGTCATTGCTACTTTAAGTCCACAGGGGAAATGGGGAGGCACGTGTCACTGCAGTCCGGAGCCATCCAACAGTGACGGTGGCTCCAGTGGGAATAGCAGCTGCCGAAATAGCAGTAGGGTTGGGGGTGGGGTGGGACAAACACCCTACCTCCTGTGCAGCCCTCACTTCTTCTTGCTGGTGCCCCACCTGGCCAGACACAGTGAGAAGGTAGGGGGACAAAGGACGCAGCTAACGCCTCCTATAGAGGTCACCCTTCCAGGTCAACCCATTATCACAGTCATGAGAGGATCAGTGCACAATGTGTTCTGGAAAGTTCTGGACTCCTTCCCAGGGGCAGAGAGAAGGTTGAGATGTTAGGATCCACTGGGAAGCCAATCTCAGAGAGAGCATCAGGGAGCCAATGGCGTGCTGAGATTCAATTTACAAAACTGTAGCTTAAGCTCAAGTTTTCAGGAGCACACTCGGGTGTAAAGGGAATTTCACTTACAATAAATTCACTTTTGCCCAGGAAGCAAAAACCAGCCCAGTAGTTCACGAGGCTGGACACTGATGGAGCTGGTTCTCTGGGAACCCTGCCTGAGGACCCCGTGGGTGCGAGAGAAAGAGGGCTCAGTGCGGACCAAGCTGGGCGGAAGTGGTGCAGCTGCTTCCTGATTTGGGAGCAGTGGGCTGGGGAATGGGCAGAGCCCACACTCGGGGACGCAGTCACTTCTTGGGCTTGTCGCCGTGGGGCTGGGCTTGGTAGCTGGGGGGCGGTCATCTTTGGTTTCCAGACATGTGCTTTCTGTTCCTTCTCCTCTCTGACCCCAGGTGGGATGGTGGCACTTGCACGCCCTTCTAGGGTCCCTGTGGAAGGGGCTCTGGCCCTGGGGGCCCAGTGGAGCTCAAGGAGCTGCCTCCTTTTCTGGTTTTGAAGCAGAAGCTTAACAAGAAGTAGACAAACAGGAGCACTTTTCAGCTCAGCAGGGTGATGGGGGAGTGAATTAAAATCCCATTATGGAAACACGGTGGAGGCCGCTGGCAGCTGTGTGGATGATCATTTACACCAACGTGCACACGCCGAGTCTCTATGCTGTGACTCAGGCCGCAGTGGCTGCTGTGCGAAGATGTGAAAACAAGTCGATGTGGCCCCTCCTCGGAGCATGTGACCTTGGGGTGTGTGAGCTACACAGCCTCTCAGTCTCCGTCACACTCCCCTTCTCTGTCTCTGGCTGGGGCCGGATCTGAGGGTCACACCGCAGACTCAGGCACTGGCTTTTATGCACGTGGCAACAACAGCACCAGAAAGTTTGGCCATGTGTCTTCTTCTAGAGTCACCTGTGTGTACAAGCTCTGCCTTTACCCCTCAGCCCTCACGGGTCACGAGTTTGCTGCCTTGCTAGGCCCTGCATGTGTCCCTGTTCCCTGTGTCCCCCTAGCCTTGCTCCTTGTCTCTGGTCCTCTCAGCTGGCCTCCTCCATCCTCCTTTAGGACATGCTGCTTTCTTGCCAGGACCCTGACAGTCTGCCCTCCACATAGGGTGAAGGCTGAGTGCAACAGCTTCCGTGTGTGGACAAGGGGGGCCAGGCCCATGGCCACACAGGAAGCTCAGGCTGTGCGGTGCAGTGGAACCTTTGGCCCCTGCTCGGCCCCTTCTTGGATCGCTGAGGAACTCTAGGTAACGTGCTTGTTCTCCCTATAGTCTCCTCTCTTCCTCGTAATGATGATGACCATGGTGGTGACAATAATAGCATGTGTCATAAGGTTGTTGTGAGTTCTAATGGGTAAACTTGTAAAATGTTTAAAAGGCACATTACAAACCATCAGATATATTGCCTATCACTTCATTATTACAATAGCAAAATGAAATGTGTTTTCTTCCTGGCCACATAAAAGAAGCAACTCCCTTGACCTTTGAATAATGTGGTTATATTATTTTTTTTTTCTGTGGTTACAGGGATCTTGAAACCGTCTCTGCTGGAGGGGCCTGTGCACAGCTCCCAGAAGAGTGACGGCGAAGCTGGAGCATAGGTGCTGTAATTCACCTCCTGCCCTGGACTAACATATTCTGCAAGAGCTTCAGGAAAGACTTGGGACTCATTCAGGGATTTCCGGTGACTGCTGAAGTGTTCATTTGTTTATCCAGGTATTGTTTTGGCCTAGGCCAGGCAATGTGCTGGACTTCGGGATGGTGTGTCAAACTCACCAGGATCTTCCTTTTCCTGTGGGCTATTTAGACACAAAATCAGCCCCTGAGCCTTATGGTGTGAATAGATTTAGAACAGCCAGTAGGGGAGAAGAAAGGTGCCATTGGCTCCAGAGCTCTTGGCTGTTGGAGGAGTCCAGGATGGCCACATGTGACCAGCTACATGCTACACATGCCACGGGCCAACTTAGCTCTTCTTGTTGGACTTGGCTTTGGAGGACAGAGCTTCTTGTGATTCTGGTCAGAAATCTGCCCTTTCTGTGGAAAGAATCCATGGATTTAACTACCTCCACCACCAGCATCATCACCAATACGAATTCCCTTCAACCTCCACCAATCTCACCAAACTGATCAACATCTCTACCATCACTGCTATCAGCACCATCATCATCACCATTACTATCTCTGTCATTATCATCACTGCCACCATCACCATAACAACCTCTACCACCATCATTACCGTATCAACACTATAATTTTACTGTTATTACCACTGTCACCACTGTGGCCATCACAATCACCATTATCACCATCACATCAGTACCACTCCCTCCACTCCCAGATATTCCCACTACTATGACTGCACCATCAGATTCACCATCACCATGACCACCATCATCTGAGCAACAACTAAACAGTTCTTCCCCTTGTGGCTGTCACCTTTCCAGGACAGAAGATGGTTCAGCGGCATCCTTGTAGCCTTCTTATTTTTAGATAAGGAATAGCTTCTCCTGCAGTCCCCCAGTAGAGAGTAAAGGCCAAAGTGCACTGCAAACAGAATTTGAAGCAAGGCACCCAGGAGAGAGTTGGGACGGACACAGTGAGTGATAACAGTTGACTTAAGTTAACAAGGTTTAGAATTTCTACCGCTGTTGGTCCTCAGTCTCCTATTCTCTCTGCCTCATCTGTGCCACACACCCTGCTTGTTACAAGCACAGACTTTGGAGTCAGGAGAACTGCCTGTGTACCCTCAGGGATCTCGTTGAGGCTCGGTGAGCCTCTGTTTCTATAACTACCAATGGAGGATGAGTACTGAACTCGTAAGGTTGTTGTGATGATTAGGCGATAATGTGAATGAGTTATTTAACTTACCCTTTGGCATGTAGAAGTGCTCATGTGTGGTCTGTTAGCCCACTCATCAACCCTCTCTTCTATCTATCTATCTATCTATCTATCTATCTATCTATCTATCTTCTACATGTCTGTGTCTATATGTCTGTCCATCTGTCTGTCTGTATGTATGTATGTATCTATCTTCATGTTTATAGCATCTTTACTTTTTTCAGATTTCCCATAGCTATAAAGCAAATGGTCCTGAACTTAGTGGCATAAAACAACAATTGTTATTAATTGCTGTTGTGCCTTTGGGATTGACCTGTCTTAGGACTGACTGAGTCCTAGCTGGGTTCTCTCATATGGTTGCAGTTGGATGGTGACTGGGTGTATCTGAAAGTCTGTTCCACCCCTGGGTCCTTAGCTAGCACTGTCTGCTGAGAGCCTGTTCCCCTGGTCTGGGCTTCCCCATGCATGGCTGTAGTTCTGAGTTCGCTTCCTGAAAGACAACTCTGTGGGAGCTGTATCACCTTTTACCACCTATGTCTGAAGGCACAGAGAATTGTTCCTGCTATAGTCTGCTGACTAGAAGATCACCAAGATCAACTGAGGCTCAAAGGGAGGGGGCGTGGCTGTGTCTGGATGGGGCATGATAGTCACATTGTGAGAGGACTAGGCTGAGTGATATTATTGAGGGCCTGTTTGGAACACAGTTCTTTCCTCTGTGAGACTTTCATTATGCCTTGATACTTTCTTATCTTTAGATGCTTACCTACTCAGCCTCTTAAACAGTACTTTCTACGTCCTATGGGAAATCTGGTGCAGCACTGCCCTGGAGCCCAGACTTCTGGTTCCTTGACCCAATTTTGGGCTTCTAAGCAATCTGGATCTTACCGCTGCTCCTCCCTCACTTCTTGTCTTCACTCCTGAGGCTTTAGAGGGAGGCAGATCTGGTTCTTGTAGTGCTTGTTTTCTACCCAAGAGAAGAAAACCAAGTCATTTGTTGGGATTTGGGCTTCCAAGCCAAGACCCTTCAAACACCAGCTCAGCTGAGTCAAGGGCTGTTTCCCAATAACCTCATCTCTGGCCCAGACCCTAGGACCCAGGACCTCCAAAGCTCATTTCCTCTGTCCTCATTCCATCAGTTATCTATTGCTATAAACAGAGAGTTGGGTCCCCTGGTTCAAGGAGCCTCACAAGGCTGTAGTCAACAGTCAGCAGGAACTGTGGTCCAGCGGCAGTCTTGGCTGGGGGGAGACTCACCTCCAAGTTCAGTGGGCCCTGTGGGACTGTTGACCAGGGCAGACTTCGGTTCTGTGCTGCACAATTTTCTTCCTAAGGAAGCGTGGTGAGTATGAGAATGAGAACAACCAGAGGTCAAGTTCTATGGCCTGATCTTGGGAGCAATGTCCTTTACTTTCTCCCATATTCTATTATTAGAAATGAGTCAGTAGGCGGAGTCCACACTCAGAGCATGAATTCCAGCCAGCGCGGGAAGGTCAGTGGGGATGGTTTTGGAAGCTGCCTACTGTACTCACCAAGCCTTTAGAACTGGGTTCCCCATGTGAAATATCCACTATTTTCACTAGTGGTAGGAATTGGTTAGGGCTTGTTTTACTCACTTTCCTATCACTGAGACAAAATACCCAACATCTGTAACTTCAAGGAAGAGAGGTTTATTTTAGCTCACACTTCAGAGTGAGTAGCCCATGGTAAGCCAGTTTCAAAGCATAAACGTCATAGAGAAAGTACCTGGCAAAGAAAGGCTGTTCAACCTAGGGCACCCAGAAAGTAGGTAAACGAGGTAGAGCCCAGAGAGAAGGATACATCCTCCAAAGGAAGGTCCGAAGCAACCCACCTTCTCCAGCCAGGCCTGACATCTCAGCAGCACATTTAGCTATGAGTCACTGGCTTAATCCACGATGAGTATAGCGCCCCCATGGGGCAATTGCCGTCTAAAATCACCACCTCTGAAAACATGAGCCTTTGGGGGTCATTTACATCTGGACCATCGCAGGAGTTATGCATTAGTTTTCATGGCAGCACTATTCAGCATAGCAGAAAGTAGAAGAGATCCACATGTCTATGAATCAATGAGTGGATGCCACAATGTTGTACGTCCATACCATGTGGTATCATTCGACAACCAGGAAAAGAAGATACATGCTACTACATCTCTTGAAAACATTCTGTTAAGTGAAATAAAAGATCAGTTGCAAAGGGCCACATAGAGTACAATTCTGCTTACGTGAAATGTCCAGAACAGGCAAATTTATTGAGATAGAAATAGATTGGTGGGGTCAATAAAGGAGGTTCATGGTGGCCTTGTCCCAAAAGATACATCTATGTTCTAACCCTTAGAACCTGTGAAAGTGTTCTTGTTTTATAAAAAGATCTCTGAAGATATTTGAACTTATATATTTCAAGATGAGATCATACTAGACTTGAGTTGGGCCCTGGTCTAAGTTGGGTGAGGGAGGTGGAGAACTAAGACTCAGACACACAGGAGAGGCCATGTGGGGATGGAGGCAGAGACTAGTATGATGTGGCCACAAGCCCAGGAGAGTCCAGAGTCCCCAGGAGCAGGAAGAGCCGGGAAGGATCCTCTCAGAAAGCCTCTGGAGAGAGTGCAGCCCTGCCAAGGGTTGCCTTCAGATCCTGGCCTCCAAAATTATGTGAGAATCATGATGATGTTAATGGAGAGTTTGTAGTACTTTGTTACTGCAGCCCCAGGAAATGAAACCAGGGGTGGCAGCTGGTGGGGGCAGAGTTCCTTTTAGGAAAATGGGAATTTTCAAAAATGCATTGAAATGATAATGTACATAACTCTGGACATTTTGAAAGACATTGTATCACACACTTGAAATGGCGCATTGTACCATAAGTGAATAACATCTTAATAAAACTATAAAAGAAAGAAGAATCTGGGAGATTTGTCCCTCTCCCAGAAAGGCAGCCCTCAGTAGCTCCACACAAGTAAGCCTAGCCCCATAGAGCGATGCTGGTATCACGTCCCTTGAACCTTAACGACACTACTGGAAGGTGATGTGCCCAGTGACAGAAGCCTCGGTCACTGCTTTCCTGTTCCCTCTCTCAGGCGAATTATTGTCTCCTGCTGCGGCTTCACTCGCTTTCTTCCTGACCCTGGTTGTCTTGCTGGGCTGACTCCTTACCCCGCTCAATGAGCCACTATTATCCCATGTACCCCTCCATGGCCCCCTCCAAACAGTGAACCTCCAGGGGGGGAATCCATTTCCAATCCCTCAGATGTCAGGGGAATTGAAAGCATGGCAAATATTTCCGAGATCTAAATTACACCGACCCCGGAAGGCTGAACTTGTAGTATAATCCAGGTTATGAATTGTAAATCAGATGCCATGCAAAGTGCTTGCAAAAATTCAATAAGCTTTCTTTGCTCCCAGCGCAGGAAAGCTGGGCCTGGGAAGGCAGGAGGAGGCAGGCTGGGGGTGGAGGCCAGGGAAGGAACAAATAGGGAGGAAAGATGGGGGTGAGCAGACTGGTTTTGGCCTTGCTTGGCCAAGGTGAGAGCCACCTGCTTTCTTGTTGGTGGAACCCAGGTGTCTCCATTGCCTTTGATACACCTCTCCAAGGCATGATTGACTCTTGTAGATAAGATTACTGCAGCTACCAGCCTGTTCAACTCGAGGAGGCTATGAGCGCATTGGCCTCCAGGTCACTCATTTGGCAGAAACTGTCAGCCATCTTGTGTTAGACCAGCTGCTTATGCAAGTCCCTAGGTGGGGACCATTGTGAATGTGGAGTAGTGAACAGAGCCCTGTCTGATGTTATGTCTCTTATTATCTCTGTTTTCATGAGCGGAGAGCCAGAAAATTCATTTGGAACTCACTGAGAACCCACAAGAGAGAAATATACATTGAGGCCATGTGAAGTTTATACACAGGGCCAGAGATGTGGCTCTGAGGTGAAGCACAAGGTCCTGTGTTTGAACCTCAGGGGAAAAAGGGACAAGTTATATGGAAACAAGCTTGGAGAGCATGTGAGCCTCCCCTTGGGCTAGAAGTGAGTCACCTAAGGCCTGCAGGTCTCCAGGACTGTCAAACCCTAGAGAAAAGATTGGAGGGGGTTAGAGGGCAGGTATTCCCATGTGACCCTCTATTAGGTTGAAGGCACACTGAGGCAGGAAGCCCCTACCTGAAGTGGGGGAGGGGTACAAGGAAGAGGGCCACTTTCTGTGTGGCTACATCTTGGGGGCACTAAGGAGGTTCACATTGACATAAGGTGCCCTCCCAGGAGTCATCACCTCTTCCTTGAACTTGTCCCTGTAGGTTACCTTGAACTCAATCACCCAGACTGATGGGAAATGAGAAGCTGATTGAGTCCAACTTTTCCCACTTGGATGTGGCCTTGTGTGGGTCCCACCACATCCACGTGGAAGGCTCTATGAGTGGCCAGTGGCGCTGCTGAGGCCCCTACTGGGCACCATGTTGGCTGCCAGGAAGATGGGGCTCCGTGAGGAGGCCCTTACCCAAGCTGTGTGGCAGAGGAAGACAGATTGGGTCCTTCATGCTCATCTCCTTGGTGCTCAGAGGCCACAGGTCCCTGGTGCACACTGTGTCAACCTCTGAGTGGGCACTTGTGGTCCCTGTCACAGCAGGATGTGGGGCTGGGGGAAGGGGCTGCTAGTCCAGGGGCCAAGGAATCCACCTTGTTCCCAGACTATTAATAATCATGATGAGGAGGATGTGCTGAGTCTCCTCTTAAGGTGCGCAGGGCTCCACCAGGCAATTAACATGCGGCAGCGCACAGCTTCTAATGAGGGCACAGCTCCAGTCGGGCAGCGCTGGCTCCGGCAGGACCAGCCCCGCAAGTGCGGCCCGCTCAGCAAGAGCTCCACGTCCTTCTGTTCTGCAGAAAACTCTCTTGCTTTCTTTCTCTCTTTCCTGTGTCCTCCCTCCCCGCCCGCTCCAGAAGCACCTGGGAAGAGCTGTGTGACGAGGTGAGCTTGAGCCCCTTCAAGATCTCTGGGGTGCAGGCAGCTTAGCACTTTGGTAGTTGGCGACCTCAAGCAGTGTGTGTGGACTCAGAGATGACTCCCCTGGAAGCCCACCTCCCGGGCCTGTGTGCTGGTGTAACTCCCTTCGGGTGAGGGCTTGTGCGGCGATTTGCTGCTAGTGAAGAGTAGGCAGCCTGGTGATGAGACATCACTTCCATCGCGGTGTCCCAGTGGTCAGCAGACTCCAGCATTCTCTCTGCCTGTAGACTGTGAGGAAGCAGGTTGTCGAGCCGGAGAGGCCCGGATGTCCAGAGCTGGGACCCGCAGTCTTACACACACACAGGATCCTGCTGCCGGCACCTGCCCTCAGAAGTGGCTCTTCCCCCAGCTGAACCTCCAAGTGAGACCCCAGCGCTGTACCTGCAGCCTCCGAGAGAACCTGGACTGAGCCCCTGCTGAGTTATGCCTATGATCCTGACATGGATCATAGCGTGAGAGCCTAGCTGCCCGTTTTCAGCTGCTAAGTGTGGGCATGATTGGTTACCCAGCGGTAGATCACTAAAGCTACATGTTATTAAACCTTTCAGTTTCCCATTTCTCATCTGTGAAATGGTTCTAAACAGGGTCGCAGAGAGGATTCAGAGCAGATGCACGTAGGCGTGCAGTATGGCATCCCGGACCCAGGAATCAAGAATCACAGCTTCATTAATAGATATCATTCTAATAATAATAGCTGCTCTGGGCCGCTGTGTTGAAGACCTCTGCGCTCTCACCTTAATGCACATGAACGAATGTTGCTCACTCCCATTCGTGTTCAGTCCTGCCCAGACTGCGTTCAGGAGAATACCAACAAGGTCACACAGAGTGCCTTGCTAATAATGTGCCTGTCGTGCAGAGAGAGCTTTGTAGCTTATACAGCTTGCTCCCGTGGCATTTACTCAACGGGCAAAGTGGGAACTGGTGCCTCTTATTTTCTTATTTATTTGGGTCTGTCCCTGGGGAGAGCAAACCTATTTTCCTCTTTGGTGTGTTTCCCATGCTGCTTGGATCATAAGCAAGCATAGCAGCCTAGGGCTAGAAAGACCTTTTCTTTCCTAAAATAGAGAGGCTGAAGCAGGAGGATCTAAGTTTGAGTTCAGACTGGGAAATTCAGCCACTTGGTGAGATCCTGTCTCAAACTTCTAAAAAACTGAGAGTTGGGGATGTAGCTCCGCATAAAGATTGAGGTAAAAAATTCACAACGTGAAAAAAAGATTGAGGTAAAAATTTCACAACATGAAAGTAATCACTTGAAAGTAGATAAGCCAGTAGCATTTAGTACATTCATCATTTCTAGCTGGTTCCGAAGCATTTTTAGTCCTTCAGAAGCAAACGTTGGACTCATTAAGGGAACACTCTTTGTCCCCTTTCCCACACCCTGCTGCTGTCTCCTGAGGTCTGCACACTCTGGACACAGCTCCTGATGAAATCACACAATGTTTTTGTGTCAATCTTCCCCTCACCGTACTGTTTCAAGGTTCCTCCATTTGGATTCACTGTTTCTTTTCATGGTGAGTCCTATTCCATGCTGTGGACAGGCCGCATCATGCTCATGGAAGGGGCCTTTGAGGGGAGGCAAACTGAGCTTGGAGTCCATGCTAGACAGGAGGGAGGTGCTGCCCATGGCAGTCAGGCAGGCCTGGGAGCCTCTCCGCACAGATGGGCTGTCCATTCTACCTGGGGTCTACTCCTTGAGCTTTTGCTTTTAGTGGGGCCAGCAGTCTGCTCACAGATGTCCTTGCCTTCAGGCCAAATCCTAAAACCTCCTTGTTCTCTGTCCCTTCTCATCTGGTCAAGCTGCAGATGCAAAATTCAGGGAGAGACCTGAGGTAGGGGAGATGGTCGGCCAGGAGCTGGGCTCCATGGGGCAGGAGGAAGCCCTCAGGGAGCTCCACTCCTTAGGGGAGTAACGAATAGCCTTTGACATGTCACATGCTGAGGTTTTTGTCTTTAATCTGAGTGGCAGTCCTCAGCCAAGGGTGATTTTGACCCTGGGGGACACTGAACAATGTCTGGTAAGTCCTTTTTCTTTTGGGTTCAGGAGGGATTAAACCTAGGACTCATGCATGCTAAGCATACCATCTATCATTAAGTTGTTCCCATGGCCCCTGTGACCTTTTTGATTGGAAGGACTGGGGACCGTTCTTTGTCTCATGTGCAGGGACCAGGGATACTGCTAAGCATTGTATGAGGCAGGGGCAAATCCATGACAGGACTGCCTCACTCCAAATGTCAAAGCGCCATGTTGTGGAGCCTGCAGAAATGGGTGCACCTGTCTTTAGTTTCGGCTTCCCTGACAGCACTGCCTGCTCACCTGCTCCCCTGAGCACTTGAGAGCTGCTCTCAGGGCACCACATACTGTCCCTGCCTGACCCATGACCTGACCTCTGTGCCTCTTACTTCACCATCCTTAGAGTTAGCCATCAGAGACCCTTTAGAATCTCACTGCCTCTCCCAGAGCTGCTCCCAGCTGCCTGTTTGTGGCACAGTCTTCCTAGATGCTTGTATGGCTTGGGCATTGTCGAACCAGGTTCTAGATCCTTCTAACCTATATTGAGGCATCACTGTGTCACCCCCTAGCCTCTCTGACCAGTCATCCTACCAAACACCCCAAAGCCTGCTACTTTCTCCCATAGTGTGGCTCTCTCCAGCTCCCCACTCCTCCAGATTTTCTTGGGCCCGAAAGGAGCAATACTGGTCACATTTAGTTCCATCCACTCATAGCAGGATGCTGCCCAAGAAATGTGTCGGTGGAACTTCTGCCTCTGCTATACCAACAACAGCTGATCCAATTTTTCTTAATTAGTATGTTTAATTATTAGTAACATTTCACTTAAGTAGAATTAATTACCCTATCAGCAGCTCTGGCCAACTATGTCTTCCCAATACGGGTTCCTATTGATATTCCCCTACTGAGGCTGTGTCCCCTCTCCCACTGAGGAAATGGGCCTGTGGCCACGGCTGATGGGAATGAAATTCCACAATGTGCACCTGCTGAGGACCCTAGCCAAAGCATCTGATCAAGCCAGAAATGGCAAGTAGGTGGAGCTGAGCCTCAGGATGGAAGAGGGCCAGCTGCCCAATGTGATTAGCATCTTTATTCCTCTGGGCTGAGCCCAGTCCATAGAGAGTTTCTTTCTCCTCCTGGCTATGATGTTCTAGAATTGGGGTTCAGCCAGGCAGTGGTGAGGAGAAAGACAGTGGCGTCCATTCTGCTTTCCTCAGCTACCTACTTCAAGGTGGCCCAGGGAGGAGAGCTGAGAGGTTAGGGCACTGGACCCAGCAGTCCAGGGCTTCCTGCCACTGGATTAAGGCCAGCCTGAATCTAGGAGCTTCTTTGGAGAGAAAAAAACAGCAGAATCTCAGACACTATGTCAACTTGCATCTGTGTCCAAGTGTGAGGTGGCAGGAGCTCCAAAGCCAGCCAGTCAGGAGAATTGATTAAGGCCAGTTCTCAGATATTTCATAGATTCCCCAGTCCTAGGAGATGTGCTGAGATAAAATGGGTGTAGCAGATCAGAGTTGAAGGTTGGGGAATACTACACTGTATGTCTGTCTCTTAGTCATGTGAGGAGGCCAGGACTGGGTATACTGTTCTCATCTTTTCCCATCAATTGACAATTCTTGATTGGGGCAGGTCCCTTACTGTTATGGCATGTGTGTAGAGGTCTCCAAAGCTGCACGCAGTCATAGATGGGGCTTCTCAGCAGTGGCTGGATCTAGAGTGTGTGATTACTAAACTAGTTTTCTGATTGGTTTGGCGTAGTTCAAGGTGTGGATCCTGGGGAAGTCCATCCTGGGGTTGAGTACTCCCCTCCTAAGCATGTGTAGTCTACTCAGAATAGAAGCGACAGAAAGAAGGCTGCTTTCACCACTTGCTCTTCTCTGACCTGCTTTCTCCTGCCATGGACTGTTTCTCCTCTGTGATGCCCCTTTGTCATGCCACATTGCCTTGGAGTCATCCAACCATGGATGAAGACTTCTATAAACTATGAACAAAGCAAACCTTCCCTACCCCGTCTTTCAGTGTCAGGCATTGCATCCCAGCAATTAGAAAAATAATGGAGATACTTATTCTCTCTGAGCCTTGGTTTACTCAGCTGTAAAGTGGGACAACAGTAGCACCTGCTCCACAGAGCTGTGAGGCTGAAATGAGCTAAGACATGAATAGTACCTGGCTTAGGTTGCAGCTGATACAGCCATTATGATTATTGTCAAGATGATAAAGGCTCTGAGAAACCCTGGAGCAAAACAATCTATTTAGTTTTATCCCCAAATTCCCCAAATTTATGTGACCACAGCACTTTTTCAGTCTTGCAGAGCTGCTATTTCTTGGGAGACAATTAGGAAATGCTGGTCTAAATCCTCTGCATTCATGTTCTCCCACATGATGTCTTCGTTCTTTCTATGTAAGGTGTTTGTGTTTCAAGGCTTGGCCACCCAATTCCACTTCTTTGTTAGTTTTTCCAAATGTGTATCAAAATGAGCTAAGATAAGCTCAGGAGAATTCATGTGACTTTGTCAGGGTTATACCCTTTGTGCTGGTGTCAGCTTAGTAAACTGTTTTGGGGATCAGTGGTGACAATCTCCATCTCAGCATCCTGTCAGTTCCAAGTGTCAATCTCTAAAAGTCACTCTTCCATCTTCATATTAATCTGTGTGTTGGGTGATGGATTATCTTGAGTCTCTGCTCCAGCCTGGATGAACAGTCATTGCCCTACTCATGGCTCCAACCAAGCAAATCAGAGAGAAGAGGATCCTCCTATCCATGTCCAGGCTGGTGAAAGTTATGGTGGGTGGAACTGGTCTCAAATTTGATGCTGGAAAACCAATGATCAAATTCTAATGTACAAGTGGTACAATCACAGATGAGTTGCTTAACCTTGTCCAGTTCAGATGGCTACATGGGAATATACCTCACCTTGGGGAAGAGGCCAAGATGCAACATCTTGGCAAAATCTTTCCTTCATCCCCTTCACTGCCATGACTCCAATTGGGACAGGCACCAGAGCAGGACTAAACCCCCAGCAGTCACAACGATGCGGAAACAAGCATTGATATGTGCTCTGACAATATTTTATGAATTCAAAGGCGCCTAGGGGAGCAGCCTAAGTAAGTGAATGAAGTGAGAAGATTCTGTGACAATCAATATTCCTTCAATTGAACCATCTCTGAAGATCTGACATTTTGATTTTTTTTTTTTCTGGATGCATTAACTGGATTTATGCTTGCATGCAGTGCGCACAGTGTGGTATTAGTAGGCCAATAGGGCAGGCTATAGTGGCAAGCTGATGGGAATGGGTCCATTTGTACAAGACCCAAGATAAGTGAGAGCTGATATTCCCAGCACCTCATGCTTGAGCTGAGTCCTGGAAGATCTCACCTGCCTCTGCTTCTTTCACCTCAACCTAAGCTTCCAAATGGCTGCTCTAGCTTTTCAAGCCCCAACCCAAAGTCCCAGAACCACCAGTCCCTTACCTCTGGAGGGGTGGATGACCTCTCAAGGACCCTCTCAAGGTCAAGGTGGAGCCAACAGGCTCTGATCACTGCCCTGGTTCATTTGCTAGTACATAGTAGTAAGCCAGTGACCTTCACAAAGGTCTATAACATTCACCTGCGTTTACCCATTTGCAAAATGGAGCTGATCATAATACTAACTTGTACTCATTAGTGTTGAGCATTCCTTTCAGAGCTTTGCATGGATCAATACAGCTAATCCTCCTAATAACCCAGCAGGATAGGCACTATCACAGTGAGGGACACAGCTATGCATCTGAGACAAATGAGGATTTGATACTGAATCCTATCACTTATTAACCTTAGAAGTCAAGATTATTTATTTTAAAAAGTACAACTTAATGAACTTAAGACACACACACACACACACACACACACACACACACACACACACAAGGCTGGAGGCTATTGGCTTTTGTAACTGGTAAGGATGCCAGGGTTGGCTGAGACATTCAAAAGTGAAGGAATCTTCTAGAGCCTCCTGAGTGCTCAGAACTGTGGAGGCTGGAACAGCCCCAGCTGCAGTCTTGCTGTGAGTCACTCCAGCAACATTTACCTCTGCTTTTCTCTCCAGGTTGCCTGCAAAGCAGGATAGCACAGAGCTTGAAGTGAAGACTCTGGGATCTGCCTGTGTTCACTTCTGGCTTTGCCTCTCACTACCCATGTGACTCTGGGCATGTTCCTTAGCTTTCTTGTCTCCTGGCTAGAATGGCAGCAAACCCCTCTCCATAGGTCAGCTCCAAGGATTAAGTTAATTAATGCGTATGAAGCATGTGGAGTAGTGGCTGACACGTGTGTCTGCTCAGTCACTTTGCGATCCGTGTCTCTTCTCTCTCCCACATGACTGACTGTACTGCTGTGACTATTGTTTTGCTCCCTTAGCCCATGAGTCAATGACTGATGTCACTAGGAATGAGGTACTGAGAGTGTTTAGACCTTATTTGGGTCCTTGCCATGTGTGTAAGTCTGTCCACCTGTCTATGTCTCTTAGTGAGGGGGTTTGAGTCCAGCATTTCACACGTTAGGCCGCTGCTGTACCACTGTGTCGCATCCTCAGCCCTTAAATTTTTATTTAAATCTGGGGCCTCTCTAAGCTGCTCAGGCTGGCCTTGAACTTGAAGTTCTCCTGCTTCAGCCTTTTGAGTAGCTGGGAATACAGGTGTGCACCACCACACTCAATTTCTTGCCCCTTCTCTTCATTCTCTTCATTGGCTGCTATTGCAGAATACCATAGATCAGATATTTCTAAGTCCTATAGCAAGGTGGTGGCATCTGGCAGGGTGTTCTTGGCTGTGCTATCACATGGCAGAAGGCATCAGAGGACAAAGGTGAGGAGGCTCCTGAAAGTACAAAGCCAAGTGAGGGTCTGGCTTACTTTATCCTAACCTACTTTCATGACAACTGGCCCACGTGTCTTAGTTACTTGCTCATTGCTGAGACAAAATTCTGACACCCAGTGTTGAAGGGAGAAAGTTATTTCAGCTCACAGTTTGTAGAGGCTTCTGTCCAGAGCCAGCTGGCTCTAATTCAGGGTGACATAGAAGAGGGGCGTCACGGAGGAGAAAGAGTTCATGGCTAGCAGGAAGGAGGCAGCGAAGCAGCAAGTAGCAGCAGCAAGCCTGTCTTTATATTCCATCCAGGTGGCAAGTCGTTGGTATCACTCAGACCCAGACTGAGGCTTCCATTGTCCACATCCTTAATCCCAATACTGCAGTCTTAATCCACATTCACACACTGTAATCCAGCTACCTTTGAAACTCCTCGCCAATGTCCACAGGAGGCTTTGGGGACCTATGATACAAACCATAATACCCTCCTTTGATAAGGGTCTTCACCCATTCATTAGGGCAGGAAGGAGCTCCCACTACTACTCCTTAATTAACGTCTGAAACTGGGGATTAAGTTTCCAACAGGCGCTCTCAGGGTGGCCTCAGATCACAGCATTCTAAGGCACTAAGGAAACTTGGAATAAGCAAAAGAGATCACTGGAGCTGTGGTGGAATACAGGGATGTTTAGAGCTGTCTCTCATAGCCATTCATTCTAGCCTTTTAGTGCCTCTGGGCTATTTTATGACCCTGTAAGTTGCACATAACTGATAACAATGTAAAATCATTCTTGTCTATAGACATGCAAATAAATCCTATCCGGTGATTCCATTGACTCTACTCTTCCCTGTGGAAAAAGCCGTTTTTGGTATATTTGTAAATTCACCTCTACTTTCTTTTACCCCACACAAATTTATGCTTCCTAGACTTCCCTGGATTGGCTTTACATCTGCCTGGTTGCTCATTAATATTAAGTCAAAGAAAATCTTTAGCATGTGTTAAAGTATAACAGTCAAGCTTGTATCTTATTTTGTTTTGTTTTTTTTCAAATTGTCCTTCAACAGTTGAGAAGAGAAGCAAGTTGCTAAGCAGACCAAAAAGTAGTAACCCCAGTCCCATGTCTTAGTGGTATGACCTTGATCCATTTTTTCCTTTCAGGGCCTCGGTTTTCTTATCATACCCAAAAGCTGCCACAGGAATTTCTAGGTAGTGCTTGGGAATCATCTTTCTTCCACCTGAACCCAGAGATGCTTCCTGGAGCTCTGATCTCTGCAAGAGTGTGGTGGTGGGGGTTGTTACTGCTGTTGCATTTAGCCCTGGTCATTGGTAAGAACAGCCAGTAGAAGCATCAGAGTTGATAGAGTACAAGGAAAAGACAACAGGCACAATTCTCTGTCCAAGGCTGGTGTGGCTGGACCAGCACAGAGATTGGCAGGGCTGCCATGGTCTCCTGCCTCAACACGGATGCCCTCTGCAGATGTCACCAGGCACGTCCAGCCCAAAATGTAATCATCCCAGGAAAAGCTGCCCATGTGGGCATTTGGTACAGTGGGAGTTCGCCGATGTGGACACGGCCTGTTTGCCCTTGTTGGGGGCAGGAGTGCAGTCAGGGAACCTCCAGGAGAAGAGGACGGATGTGAGCATCTGTTCTCTGCTCAGCCTCCACTGTGCTGCGGCTCAGAGCTGGTCCCTGGACCATCCATCAGCCAGGCAGCTGCCTGGTTAGCGTCAACCTGGTCCTCCGATGGGATGCTGCGGTTTAGATTAGACTGTCTCCCCAGATAGTCATGTGCTCAGAGGAGCTGACTGGATGCAGGGTGCTTAGCAGTAGATTCATCCACCAGTGAGCTCAGGAGCTCAGTGTGCTGTTTGGTGGTGGCCTAGGTTGACCTGGCAGTGTCTCTCCCTGCTTCCTTGAACCATGATGTAGGCAGCTTTCCTCTGGGACAAGCCCTTGCACCATGCCCTTTCTACCTCGTCCTTTCTACTTCGGAACCAGCCAACAATGGAGTCAATGTTCTAAAAACTGTGAGCCAAAAAACCTGCTCTTTAAGTTGTGGTGTCAGGTATTTTGTCTCTGTGAAGAGAAAAATGATCTGTGGCTACACTCAGAATGGGAGAGCTCTGCCTACAGGAGGGCTGTGCTGTGTGTCAGGTGCTAATCATGAACATCCCCGTGGGGCGATGGCAGCACAGCACTGACACAGACCCTAGGGTCCCAGGCCTTGTCCGGCTCCCTGTTCCTGGACCACTCCTTGACAAAGACAGGAGCAAGCAACATGTTGGCATACTATTAACGTGACTTTCTCCATGGCTGTGGGCAACACACTTGGCAGCTTCAGCCAACACTAGGGTCTCTTTAGGGGTAAAACCAGCCTGGGGGTAAAGGATTCAGAGGGCCGCAGGGGAAGGCCGAGGAAAGTGAGCTAATATTCAGCTTTGATATTCAAAATACTACTTCCTAGCAAACTAACAGGAGAGGTGAAAGATTTCCTTAGGTCCTGTAGCTCCCATTTCACAGACTAACCTGGTGCAGCTTGTCCCTCAGTGCTGCAGGGCTTAGACTTGCCTCTTGGTGGCAGAAGACAGGGCAGCAGTGGGGAATGGGGATCCCTGTTCTGTCCCGGGCTTGTGTGGTGACACCGTTTTCTTCCTCTGTTCCCAGGACGAGCCTTGGGAGGTGAGAGGAGGCTGTAATCTATCCAATAGAACACAGAGGCAGCCAAGGGGTGGGGAAAGACTGGTGTGTTAGCTTTCTTCTGCTGATGACATAGCACCAACAGGAGGATCGGTTCAGTGTGGCTCATGATTTGGGGGACTCGTTCTGTAGTCTGCTGACTCTGAGGCAGAAGCATCATGGGGGAAGGGTGCAGGGAGGAAAGCTACATGCCACATGGCAGCGGGGAAGGAGCCAGCCAGGGGAGGACATCTTCCCGAGCCAGGTACTCAGGGACACATCTCCTCCAGCCAAGCGGGCCCTCCTCCTATAGCACATCCACCTGTTGTCATGGCGTGGGTGGAGAACAAAGCATGGAGGTGAGATAGCTGACCTGCTGTTCGGAGCTGGGTCTGGTCAGAAGACACAGGTCACTGGAATATGTCTCCTCCAGCATCTCCCTTCTCTCTGTGCGCTGGTCACTTCAATGTGAGCAGCTTTTTCTCTCCGATGTCATCTTCTGCCTTGGACAGCTGACCACACACTGTCACGGTGAGCCAGAAGGACCCTTCTCTTCTTTTTTTTTTAATTTATTTTTTTTAATTACCTTTATTGGTACATTAAATATACACATCATGATTGCACTCCATAATGGGGATTTGTACCAGTATAAGACACAACTTAATTCTCATTTTTTCCCATAGCCCCACCCACCCTACCACCCCCCCATATATATAAAATTTGTTTCCTTACTTTTTTGTTACAATCTCAACATTAGGACCCTTCTCTTCTTAAAGCTGTGAGTGTCTAGTGCTGTGTCCCAGCGGTAAGGAAGTGACTGAGTTGCTTTGGACTCGTCAACGGGTGAATCCACAGAGGTGTTCAGGTGCTTCCTGATTCACATATCTTCCAAACCCCCAATCCTGATCATAGGACTTTTGGGGGCATTCTAGATGGAAACTGCAACATCCAGCTGCAGATTGGAGCTGTGTACAGCTGCTTGGGCAGTAGGACTCCTGATGTTTTCATCTCCACATGGTCCTCAATTTACATGTGCAAGAAGCAGCTGATGGCTTGCTGGGCATCTTGCTAGAGTGGAGCACAGTTAGCCTGGCCAGTGGGGTTGAGGGGTAGGAAGGGAATCCAGCCAAGAGCCCATGGTCGGGCTCCTTGGGTCAGGAACCTATAGGGATGCCAATGATCTTTAGGGATTTTAGGGGAGGGCTTTGAACTTTTGCAAATCTGAGAAACACCCAATCGTGGGTCACCATAGGTACAAATAGTGAGTGATGGCCAGGCAAACTGACCAGGGTCCTTGCCAGGTGGGACATGTGACTAAGGTGGTCATTCTAGGTAGGGTACAGGTAGATGGTTCAAAGACAGTCAAGCACAGCCCACTCCCACTCCCACCCTCTCCGTCATGGCACTGGTCTCATATTATGCATGCTCAGTAACCATCCACACAGGCTGGGAGGACTTGAGCCTGAAGCCCTGGTTTGGATGGAAGTTAAGGTATGGGGTGCAATAAAGTACTTCCTCCACTTCACCCCACTGTCTTGCTTCCGCTGCCTAGTTGATGGGGCTCAAGAAGAGAGGGTATGTTTCTTTAAGGAGGTCAGATTGCTGTGAGCAATTTTGCAGGTGGCTTTGTGTGGCCAGTGAGTCTCTTTTCACACTCCCCAGCAATCTTTCCTTGTTTTCCTGGGCTGGCCAGAAAGGCCACCTCTGCCAGTGGCCCCAAGGCAAATGCTGTGTGTCAACCAAGGTTCTTGAACCCCTGGCAGCCCCCAGTCACTCCTCCTGGAAGTGGAGCCTCCTCAGCCGGCTGCCTGCAGCAGTGGTGCTGGTCAGGACCACCTCTGCAGCGGATGTGAACATTCCTTCTGGAAAAAGACGGACAGCACAGTCACAGTGCCCATAGCCTCGGGCACATCCCTGGTGGATTCACAAAGGCTGCTTGGGAACACAGTTCTGGGGGAAATCAGATAGGATTTTGACAGACTGAGGAGGGGGTTCCTTCCATCTTTATTTTGTTCCTACAGCCAGTGTAGCTGGGGACTGGTGAGGCCTTCATCCTGGCCCAGGTGCAGCTTTCTTCTTCATGTGTCCTCACACCGAGAGAAAGAGAGAGAGAGAGAGACCGTGAGTTCTCTATGTGTCTTTGGGCAAGGACACTGGTCCCGCCCTAATCACCCACTCTGGTGACTTCATGTAGACCTACTTCTTCCCAGTGGCCATCTGTGTGGACTTTACACCTTCAGTGCATGCATCTGAGGGGATATACGCTGGATCCATCAGTGATTCGAAGGTATCCTAGCGTTTGGGATCCCCTGGTGGTTCTGGGCAGGGGTGCAGTAATCTGATCATTGCAGCTGTATGCCCGTGGCTTTGGCTCTTTCTGAAGGCAGTCTGGACACCGACTGTGTGCTGAGTGCTTCAGATACGGGGCAGGCCTTAGCATCTGCATCCCAAGTGAGGTGGAGGGCTGTTTGTAGCCTTCTGATACCGAGACCCCTGGTAATGTCCCTGAGCATCGTGCTTCCTTAGTGAAGATAGGTAAAAGATGCAGCTGCAGCAAGAGACTGAAGTTAGACACTGTGCAGAAGTTCTAGACAGGCATTTTAACCATTCTTTATTTTGGAATGTCAAGGAGGAGATAAAGGGCAGCCATTCTGGGAGGCAGGGGTCATCAGATGGTTGCTTGGACTCTTCTGCAGCAGCCAGACTTGAACTTCAGCAGAAGAACCTCACAAACATTCATGACTTGCTATAGCTGAGATGCAGAGTCATCCTCAAACATCACCTTACTCTCTGTCTTAGCGAGAAGGAAAAAAAAAATAAAAGAAGCAGAGGAAAGAGATTTCATGTTTTTCTAATGGAATGAGGTGAGGAGAAGGAAAAACAATTTCAGCCGGTATTTCCGAGCTGCTGTCACAGCCTTCTCCTCTCAAAGCAACACGAACCGCAAAGCCAAGTTCGATAAAGATGAAGAACAACGTGTCTGGGCTTCTTCGGAACAGACCAGTGTCCCTGGAGAGAAGGGAGGAAGGAAGGGTGTGTGAAAATCCTGCCTCTTGTGCTGGAGAATGCTGTGCCCTGAGGACAGAGCCGTGGCCAACGACTGATGGAGGCTGTCGGGCCTGAGAGCCCCGGAGCAGCGGGGCTCCTGACAGGCGTCAGTCAGTGCCGACAGCCTCCAGCCTCAGCTGCCTCAGCTTTGCTGCCTCTTGGCAGCCTTGACTGAAGTTGAAGTGGCAGGTGGAAACCAGAGATTTTGTGACAGAGAGGGAGGGAGAGAGAAGTGAATAAAGGAAGGAAGGAGGACAGAAGGCTGCTTTTCAGAGGCGATTGGCTCCTCGTGTGGCTCAGCCCTGCGCAGCTATGTGATTCTGGGCTCTTGGCTCCTCTCTGTGAGCCTCAGTTTCCTCATCTGTAACAGGCAGGGAGTGGGTCAGACCAGGGTTCCCAACCCCATCACGACTGGGCCCAGCATTGATACTTTTTGATCCTGACCCCATCTCAGGACCACCTCCCATGTGGGCTGAGAACCTGGGTCCTGCAATTGTGGAACTAACCAGACCCTGTCCGTCTCCCAAACCAAGAAGCGAAAATCCACCTTATCTAGGTCTGCCTTTTCCTTGGGGGCTTCTCCTGGACCTGCTGAGGACCTCGGGAATGCCCGAGATTTGGGTCACTCGGGCTCTGCTCAGTCACAGAGGGCTGGTCAGCAGGGTTGGCAGTGCATCCCCCCTAACTCGCCAGGCAGTGCCTGAGTCACTTGGCTGAGGGCCTTGGCTGAGTGGCTGCTCCTGGGAAGGGAGATCTTTGTGGGATTCCGAAGTGTCCACTGGGAAGCCAGTGAGTCCTGGCCGCAGGGGTTGACAGGGTGAGCACGCTTCCTGCTCACAGGTGAGGGTGAATGAGATCAAGCTGGAGCTCAAGCAGGCCTGGTGCCCGGAAATGGAGCTTACTACCATGGTGGCTTCTGAGTTGGTCTATGTGCTGCAGGAGGACAGGGCTGCTCCATGCTGGACTGAGCGGACAGACTGGGAGCAGGCTATCTCGCCTCACTGCTGAGGGTATGAATGCATGGATAAGAAGAAAGAAGGAAGGAGTCAGGTGCTTTGGCACCTGTTTATATTCCCAACACTCTGGGAGGCTGAGGAAAGGGGATTTTGAGGTAGAGCTCAGCCTGGACAACTTACTGACTTTGTAAAAATTCTGTTTCAAAAATGAAAATAAAATAACTAAAAAGATTGGGGATGTGGCTCAGTGTGAAGGCGCTGGGTTCAATTCTCAGTCCTGCAGTCAATCGACAGAAGAAAGGAAAAAGAAAGAGAGGAAGGGAGGAGTCAGAGGGAAGGTGATGCTTAGGGTTCTAGAACCTTCTGGGGATCAGTAGGAGAACAGGTTGGTTCTAGGTCCCCCTCTGGGGATGGATTCCCCAGAGTACAGGCCGGGACATACGTCAAGATGGAAGGTAGTCACTCACTTCTTATATTTCCTCGAAAGCAAGCCTTAGCCCCGGAAGTGAGCCCCAGTGTGGAACACACCTCTGACTTCAAGTGCTGGGGCTGGGCCTCGGCTGCTTTTAAAACTTGGAAACACAATCCCTGTTCACTTGTTGTTTCCTTCTTTTCCTGTCATGTCAAAACTATTTTGTTGGTATATGTTCAAAAAATATTTTTTAATCTCCCAAATGATAGCTTCACTCAGTGTTCCTGTTGTTGCAAATTACGCTGTGATTCCCAAGCCAATTTTTTTTCTGTAGTCAATTAAACAATCTTCCCAGAGTCCTCCTGGGAAGGAGGACTGTTCCTACCCGCACATCCTACACCTCCTGGGTTAGGCCCTCATCCTACCCGCACATCCTATACCTCCTGGGTTAGGCCCTCATCCTGCCCACTTGTTTCTCCCTGAATCTCATGCCTGGGGCATCAGTCTCATCCACCTGTCTTCACGCTGGGTCCACTATAACACTGCAGTGCTTGGCCTATTACCAGAAAAGCAGTGACACCCCCCCCTTCCCCGGGTTTCTCCAAGAGCACTCAGTCCATTGGCCGAGGCCTTGTAGGGCCCGGAGCTGCGCTGCAGGGCAGGGCTTGGTTGCACAGGCCTCCCCCAACCTGTTGGCTGTGCTAATTGCCTGGCACGCCAGCCACCCTCGTCACTTCTCCCAGCCTCCCCGTCTAATGACTCATCCTTGCACGGCCATTTGTTTGTGCTGGTTTCAGACAGACTAATGCTTTTAATGGCACATAATCATTTTTCAGAAGTCATTTGATGCCACTAATCATCTCGGTAATATGCCACGATGGAACACATAATGACATTCGGAACAGGACAAATGGCACTGCGATTCCTGGCTTTTCCCCTTCTAATCTATATTTTACCACCACGTTCTTGCCTGCTAATGCCACCAAGTGCTGTTAATAAACAACAGCCTTAAGGATTTCCCCCTTTGGGCAGAGAGGAGCCTGTTCAAAATGTGCCCTGCTGCTGAAACCTGTGGACAGGAGGCCGCCTCCCTCCCAGGGAAAGGCCTGCCTGGGATTCCTTCTGATCAGGCGGAGGTGAATGTCCAGGGGGAGAACCAGAGTGAAGAAAAGGGGGGACAGGAGAATGAGGATCCCTGAACAGGAGGGTTGAAGCTGGTCCAAGAGCCAGAAAGCTCAATGGATGGAAAGATCTTGACTAAGACAGGTGGTGATGGACTCTGAGGCAAAGGCTCCTTCTCACAGGATCTTCTGCCCAGTACCTTGGGCCGGAGGGAGGGCCCAGGGTCACAGTGTCGCCCTGGAGGCCTTTGTGAGTGTAGCGGGTGGTCTACCTGAGAGTCTGGCCTCCGTCTCCTGTGCTTCCTTCTCAGTCCAGGGAGTTCCTGGCTCTGGCCTGGAAATCTTAGTAATTTAGTGAGACCCTGACTCAATCAATCAATAGTCAATTGATCAAGGATGGTGGTAGAGCTCAGTGGGAAGGTCTTTGGTTCATCCTCGAGCTCTTTGGAGATTTGGAAGGCAGCCAGGCACTGCACAAGATTTGTCTCAGATCGCTCCATTCAAATAAAACCCAGGCTCCTGTACCAGCCCTAATCACCATGTGGCCATGATCCAATCTCACTGACTCTCTGTGCCTTAGTGTGAAACTTGTGAGTAATGACACAAAGCAGAGAACATCTTCCTCTCATGCCCATCAGAGGGTAAGGGCTAAGAAAATGCAGCAATAAAAATACATACGAATGACACTGCTACACACTGCTTAGAGCCCGGGAGACAGACAGAGGGCCTGGCCCAGGCCAGCTGCCTCTCATTGGCACATGGATCCATGGATCCCTTGAAGAGCCTAGGCCTTCCTCAGGAGGAAGGCTATGCAGATGGCAGGACCAAATTCGGTTCCAGCATTTCCTTTCCTTGGTTCTCTTCGTAGGCCCCACAGGTGGGCCGTGGATCTGTGGTCCCCGTGGGCAAGTCTCCTCATGTTCTTGGCTCACACAGCCTCAGGGTAGTCTAGCCAAGGAGAGCTGGCCAGAGCTCCTTGTGGGGTTGGACGGCAGCCTGGAGCAGGGACAACGACGTGGTTAAGGACAGGCTGATTCATGGGACTCTGCCTTGGCTTGTCACTCAGCAAGAGTGCATGTTGGGCATTATCCGCTTGGAGCCCTGTTCATTCACCTATAAAAGGATGTTATTGATACCTGTCTTGCAGGATTACAGTCACGATGAAATAAAATAGAGCATGTGAAACATCAAGAACAAAGTAAGCCCTCAGGTAACAAGGCTGCAGCTGTGCACTGGGCAGGTCGGGGCCCCTGCTGGACTCAAGGTGCCCTCAGCAGGCAAGGGACAGGAAGTGGGAATGGGGGGAAGCAGAGGACAAGGGGGCGGTGTCTCTTCTTGCGGCCCTCCCTCCTGGGCTCTCTCACTTTCCTGTTGAGGCTCCATCAAGAGGGCCAAGGGAGTGAGCTGCAACAGTGTTAGCGAGAGGCACAGCCCCCAGTGTCTCACCAGTGTTTAATAATTTAGCGGAAGCTGATGGATGAGGGCTGACCATCCATTCTGATAGAGTCCTTTCCATCCCTCCTTCAGCCTAGGCTAGGGGGACCCATACCCCTACTCACCCCTATTCCTCCAATCTCCTGCTCACAGCTGGGGCAGGCATGCAAGAGTAGAGGAGACCAGGCTTACTGACACCAAGCCAAGTGCCAGCGGAGAGAAATGCTTCACAACTATGCTGGGGGCTGGCAAGCATCTGCTCTGAGGCCCCGAGAGTCCATGCTGCCTGGAGCTCCAGCCCTGTATGGCCTTGCTGGGTTCCTGGTGGGGCTGTACCAAGAAATCCTCACACCCCCCGAAGGGCTCTAAACCAGAGCAGCAGCAGCAGCAGCAGCTACTTTTGACTCTGTGATTACTCCTTGATAGGTGTTAGAGTAAGGTGGAAAATGAGTATCTCTTGTAACTCTTCTGCAAATCCTGAGGGTTAGGTACTAGTATCCCAGTTTTACACACGAGGAAATGAAGGCTCAGAAAAGTAAAGTGAATATCTAGCTCCTAAGTGGTGGAATAGAGTGTTTGAATCCCAGATTCTGAGATTCACCAACATATATTTTCTCTGTTAAATAAGAAACTAAGAATGGATCCCCTCTGAGCATCTCCTTTTTTCTCTCTCCCCTGTCCATTCTCACCCTCCTTCTACCTTCCCCTTTCACATTTCTTTCTTTCAATATCAGCTGCTCATGGCGGCACATGCCTGGAATCAGCACTTTGTAAGGCCAGCGCAAAAGGCTCACAAGTTGAATCCCAGTCTGGGCAACTTAGAGACAAACTCTAGCAGGGTCTTTGCCCAAGCAGTTTCAGGGGTGGACAGTTTTGCCTGGATCTCTCTGGAGATTTGTGACCCAGGCTGAGAAAAGCCAGGCAAATCTCATACTCCTGCCTTACACAGAACAGTAAGATTGGAGGACGCTGATGTTTGTTGCCCTAGAAACTGTAAATAGAGCAAATTGTTGTGTCTACTACACTGGAGAACATTCCCAGGTGTAGGAGCCTTCTAGTAGGTGAGCAGGTGTCATCCGCCTTGGAGACAGCCAGTCTCAGGGCTGTGAGCCAGGAGCAAGGGACAACGCAGCTCTGCATGAAGGAGATGCCTGGACTATGGCTCTTCCTGCCCACTGGCCTCTGCTTTTATAGCCCAAATACAAATGCTAAAAGAACTGTATCTTCTTGCAGGCTGCTGGCAGCAGGTCTGTCTAGTGGAGGGGATCTCAGAGGCAGGTTCTCTATGGGGTTCCTGTAATAAGCCAGAGCTGCTCACCCTACAAATGCATGGAAGGGGTGGTGGTGGTGGATAGCCTCCTCTGTCACGTGGCTCTCTACCTGCCAAGGGTTTTTTCTGAGGATCTTCTGAAATAACAGACACATGAGAGCCTGGTCAGGGTGGGCAGCACCCCTGGACACTGTCAGATCCACTGTAATGCCACGCTGTACTAGTGCGGGGCACAGAACTAGGCCAGTGTGTCTCAGCTCAGATGACTGAGTAAAAAAACACCAGACTCAGGGCTGCCCAGTGTACATGACACACGGGAAGTACCAAGCCCTAGGGAGAGAGAACAGATTAGTGTAGGAGGGGCTGAACACCAGTGGGATATTTTGGGTATGGTGTGATGAATTCTGGATGGCTCTGTGTCCTATTTTTGGAGGCAGGCTGACTTCAAAATCATGATCCTCCTGCCTCAGTCTCTCAAATGCTGGGACTGTAGACACGCCCAATCACACTAGGTTTGGTCCTGGGTCATGAATGCTCTCTGGTGGTTGCATGTCTATGAGTCCATTTCATACTAGGTGGAAATCTATTGTCACTAGAAGAAATGGAAAAAAAGCATACAGACCTTGAAACCCAATGCCAACTACCAGTGGGTCCCTCTGCCCTCGGAGTGACTCCTGGGTGCGACATCCCAACTTCTCTCAATGTCTTCACCTCAGAAGGCGGTGTAGGCATTTCTTGCAACCAAGGACACAAGTCTAGGCCCTGGCCTTCCTGGGGAAACATCACAGCATAACGTCACCAAGGGGGACTGTGCACACCTACAGGCTTGAGAGTTAGCTAATGAGGGTCCAGTGGTTCATGTCCAATTACTTCCGGGGGCAGGCTCAGTGGGTTTAAAAAGCCAGAGCACATTAGACAAGGAGGGGCCAAGTGGTGGAGGACCCTGGCTCCTGTGGAGCGTGTTGGTGGCGATGTAGTCCTGGCCTGATGGATGGCTTCAGTCAAGTGGCAAACCCAAGGGCATAAAATTGCTTCTTGCAATAGGTCAGCTTCAGTTCCGGCAGAAAGCAAAGGTCCTGTTAGTGCCTCCATCATTAAGCAATATAGACACAGGTAATTTGGTCCACTCTTCAGATGCAAAGTTAAATGACTCATCATTATCTTATTAATGGAAGCAGAGGCCAAGGCTCCAGGCTCGACTGGCATTTCCTGAAGCAGTACCTTCTGGAGGGGTCAGACATTCACAGCCCCCGCAGCAGCTCACTTCTTGGACTCTTTTTCTCCCTTGCAAGAGCTCACGAATTTTCCTCCTGGGCAGTCAGGCGTGTGGAATCTGGGGACAGAAACTCCATTTC
Source organism: Petromus typicus (assembly GCA_004026965.1). Lineage (NCBI taxonomy): Eukaryota > Metazoa > Chordata > Mammalia > Rodentia > Petromuridae > Petromus > Petromus typicus. The sequence continues at coordinate 94,243 of PVIR01000901.1, read as the reverse complement.
TCCTGAGCCCCAGGGCTACTTCTTGCTACATCCTGGCTTCTGGGAGGCTCCCTGGTGCCTGGGCTTTGTTCTGGGCAGATGTGCTTGAGGGTCCGGAAGGACCATGTTTACTGGCCATCCCTGTGGTATGGGCCCTGGCCCACTTCACACACACGCTGTGCCCCCTCAGGGCGATCTGCCCATGAGGTCTTGTCTCCACCATGGAGCCACTAGGCTTGGGAAAGAGGAAGGGAGCCTTCAGCTGCCCATAGCAATGTCAGGAGGAGTGTAACGTTCAGCTCAACGATCTGGGCCATGTATTCTGGGGTTGCCATGCAGGGCACTGGGGAACTTCTCTAGGGTTTCCAAGCTCTTTGTCTTATCAGAAGACAATGGCAGCAGCTTCAGTCTCCCCCTCCAGCCATACTCATAGCTAGTAAGCGTGTAGTGTCATTCAGCTTTCAATCACTGTGATGAAGTACCAGACACAGTCAGTGTAAAGCAGGAAATGGTTATTTTGGTTCATGGTTTCAGAGGTCAGTTGGCCCCATTGCTATGGGCTTGTGGGGAATGTGTGATCAAGAAAAGCTGCTCATGTCACAGTGGCCAGGAAGAAAGAGAGGAGAGCAGAAGGAGAAAAAGGGAGCGGGTGAAGGAGAGGAAAAGGAAAAGAGTGGAGAGAGAGAGCTTTTAGAACAGCTCCTCCCCTAAGACCTATTGAAGTATGAACCCAGCAATAGACTAATCCATTGATAAGGCTAGTGTCTGCGATCCATTCACCTCTCAAAGACACTCCTTCCCCACATAAACACTGCTGCTTTGAGGAGCAGACCTTCAATGCATGAGCTTTGGGGAGTAGTTAACAGGCAACAGAGCCCCCCTTCCCTCCTTCCTACCCCTGCTCTGCCTTTCTTCTTCCCCCTCCTCCCTCTCCTTCTTCCTCTCCTGCAATTTGTCCTCTTTTTCTTTCTCTCCCTTGCTTTTTCCTTATTTTATCTTATTTTTCTCCTGCACCGACTGGAGATTGACCCCAAGGCTTGTGGCCTTTGTGCTGACCTAGATCCCCAACACTTTTTAAATTTTTTACTTTGAAGTAGGGTCTTGGCTGAACTCAAATTTGCAGTCTCCCAGCTATGGCCTCCCAAAGATTTTATGTTATTTCTTGATTCTAGGGATTAAACCCAGGGCCTTGGACATGCTAAACACATATACCACTACTAAGCTATACCTCCAAACACTCCTTTTCTGATTTAAGTCAGGTAGAACAGTCTTTTCCAGAGACTTTCAACAGATTCTCTTGATCTTGTTGATTAGATGGACCATAGGTTTATGTCCCTACTCTGAGAGTGGAAAATGTGCCCTGGTTGTCTAGGATATAAGCTGTCCTGGAAGAAGGTAGGAACTTCGCTCTGTGGTGCAGAAGGTGCCATGAAGAGCTTTAACACTTGCCTAAGATCACGTGACGAGCAGTGGCCCTACCCAGGGCCCTATGTTATCCGCACCCATGGCTTTTCCAGAGCCAACCTGAAGAGACTTCCTCTGTGGAAGGGTTGTGTGTGTATGTGTGTGTGTGTATGTGTGTGTGTGTGCCTCCCCACTCCATGGGAGAAGATCATAGATGAACAGGTTGGATATTCACCTAAAATGCTTCGGACTGCAAGTGTTTGGATTTGGGATTTTCTTTTTGATTCTGAAATATTTGCATATTCATAATGAGATGTGTTGGAAATGGAACCCAACTATAACCACAAAATCCATTTCTGTTTCATGTATATGTTTTACATATAGCCTGAAGGTGATTTCATATAATACTGTCAATAACTTTATACACAAAATACGTTTCTGTGGAATGTTCAATTGTGGAGTCACATGGTATTGTGAAAGTTTTGGATTTGGGGCCATTTGAGCTCTTGTATTTTGAGATTATGACTCTCTGTTCTAGAAAAGTCCTCAGCAATCCTACAAACCCGTGTTCCCAACCAGTCCAGCCTCGCAGGAGCTCCCGAAGAGTGAAGTATGAATCTCTTCTTTATTAACGTGATCAGGGAAGGAGATGTTCTGCCTGAGAGGATGCTCTCAATGTGGGGCTATTTCCTTTCAGGGAAACTTGCTTGTGTTTAACCACTTTTGAGTGAAATATCTTTACTCTGCTTAGTTTCTGGCTTTAAATGGAGCTAGTTTCTCTCATTGCTATCATCGTATTGATTTGGAAGATTAAAAACCAAACACAAACAAGAAACAACACCTGGAAACAGAAACCCTTTCATGCTGTAGGACACCAAGAATGCTGGGCCGAGGGTGGCAGGATCCTTTTCTTCTTGTCTCAGGTCATGAGGTTCTAAGGACATAGACCTGGGAGGACAATCTTCCATCCCCAGATGGCACTTTCTCTTATGTGTGTCCCTCCTGGCCTTTGGGATGCTGGGAATTGTCCCGGGGGAAAATTTCCTCTTCTCTCTTTTTAGGAGGCACTGGGACCCTGGAGCTGCACGAACCTCAGGTTCTGACCTCCAGGACCCCAGCACTATCTATTTGCTTGTGGTGGGTGCCAATTACAGATTGCCCTTACCTGGCAACCATTAGGCTGATCACCCACCCTGGCATTGGCCAAACCATTCCCTGTCTTTCAGGCTCTGAGTATCAATATTCTCTCATGTGGAACAAGCTTGCAGTGAGTCCTTTTGGCGAAGACCCCTGCCTGATGTGTCCTTCGCCTCCCTCCCGGTTTCTTTCACTGTTGTCAGGACTGCTTCTGTTCCTCTAAGCTATGCCTGATTTCAGAGGTGAAAAGCAAGGAACACAGATTGCGAAGTCAGAACATTCATTTCTCACACTGTGCCGCATCAAAAGGTCTGGACCGGAGGCCTAAAGGCCCCTCTCTGCTCTGGTGGGAGATGCCACGGGGACTCTTCAGTGGGGAGGCGTGTGCACCGCTGTCTGGCCTCTGCCTCCCCGCCAGGTAGAACTGCTGGGTCTTTACGTTCAGACTCGGGGCCAGCATAGTGCATACGCGACGTTAGAGACTGAGCCATCTTAGACACGTGGAGATTTCTGAGTTTCAAGTGGCTTTGTGGGAAGAAAGGGAAATGGGGAATGAGATGAAAAATCAGGAGAGACAAGATTTATTCATCGCCTGCTCTGCCAGGCCAGCTTCCTTAAACACCTCATGGACACACTTCTGTGTCCATTTATACGTCATAGAACAGAGACAAAAGTTCAGTAATTTTCCACAGGTCACACAGCCATTAGGAGGCAGAGCTGGGCCCTTAAAAATAATTCCAGTGTCCTGAAATCCACCCAAGATGTGTGGCCAGTGGCAGGATTAGGCATCAATGGGCTGGATTCTTACTGTTCTTAGCTCTCTGCTGTGCCCTGGCAAGCCTCAGTTTCCCTACTCTGTGTGGATCTCCCCCAAGCTGTACCTGTTGTTTCCAACTGTCACCTGCCCCCAGCTGTGGCTATTCACTGGGAACCTGCCAGACACCACAGTGCCACAGCCTTTGGGACCAGGCTGGAAGACAGCGTTGGGTCCTGCTGTCTGCACACACGAAGGCACCATGGGATTTGTGAAACAGAGGAACCTGCGGAATGTCTTCAGGGCATGGGATCTGCTGTGCTCCAACGAGCAGGTGCAGCCTGTCCCCCTTCCCTGCACCTGCACTACGCTTCCCAAGAGAAGGGCGCTGCTCAGAGAGAAGGCTGGGCTGAAGAGCAGACCAGGGCTTGGCTATGTTTCTGAGTCTTCCCCCTCCTCTCTCTCATTTGAAAAGAGGAGACCTTAGAAGTCCCCAGGATGCCAGTGCTGGCCTCATAGCCTATCAAATCATGTGACAGGGTAAGTCATGTGACATATCCCAGCTGCAAGTTCCTATCCTGCAGTGCCACCTGGGCGTCAGCTCTGGGTGCCTCCAGCTCCTGGGGAGCAGGCTACTGGGTGGCCAGCAATCCTATCACTCAGTCCTCTCATGTCACAAGTTGTATTTGTCATCACATGTTGCGTTCCACAAAGATGAGCCTTGGGGGTCCAGAGAGCAGGTGAGTTGGATTAGTGGAGGTTAGGAAACATAGTATGTTTCCTATACACATGCATATGTGATGAAGTTTAATCTGTAAAGTTGACACACTAAGAAACTAACAACATCTACTAATAAAATCAAACAATCAAAATCATAATACACTACATCAAAGTTAAATGGATGTGGTCTTCTCCTCCCCGGATATCTTCTAGTATGACTGCTTTAGTATATCTCTTTGTGGTGATGTGAGCTGATACAGTCCCCATGTAGGGTGGTGCAGTGAAGGGTGATAAACAGGACACATATTTAGCTGTGATGTAATATGCTGTGGTGTAGCCATAGCTAGTCCCTAAGTGTTCCTTGGACCCAGCACTGTTACACCTCAACAACACATCCACCTGATAACTGAGTTGGCCACTAGATGGCAAATGGGATGGTAGCATATACAACATGGATACACTGGGGAAAAAAAAGATGTCACAGGACAGGGTGATTTGACAAGGGCTTTCAACACAGCCCTTTGATGGCACAGTTTCAAGCTTCTAAGTTGTTTATTTTTGAAATTTCTTATCTAATATCTTTGGACTATGGTTCACCTTGAGTAACTGAAATCGCAGCAAGTTAAACCATGCGTGGGGCAAGGGTGGGCGCTACCCAACCACAATGCCAGTGTGGAAGCCCACAGTCCTACATTCATAGTATTCTCTGTTCTCACAATGGAGCTGTTCCCAGGTGCCTGGCAGTTTCATCGCCACCAGGAAAAGAACAAAAATTGGATCCTCAGAATGGACCCAATTCTGCCTGTACTTCCTTCTGTAAGGGTAAGTCATGTACCTCAGGGGAAAGATCAGAGCTGGCTGATCTGGGGCTCTTTGCTTTCACTGCCTCACCCCTGCTGCCTGCGCTCCATCTGGTGATCTGTGCAGTGTCAGGGTTTGACTTGAATCCATGGTGCTGGTTTTTAAAAGGCGCCTCACTCAGAGCTATTCAGATTTCAGAAATAAACGCTCTGCACCAGTGATCAGAATGCCTGGAGTCAACAGAGCCGGTGACATCTTAGAAATGCACCCGATACTTAAGGCTTTCATCTTAATTATACATGTTCAAATCATAGACAGATTTTCTCCTTCTGGTCCTGAATATCAGAGCTGCCAAATCCAATTGAATCATCTTCTTTTAAATGCATTTTGCAGTATGCGTTTCGCCGTTTTCCCAATTTCCATTGTAAACGAGCACCAGAATTGTGCTGAGGGCCCTTTTCTTACAGGCTGCATTATTCAACCAGCAAATGAAGAAAGGAAAATGCTGATTGCAAAAGAATTAAAAAAATGGTCCTGGGCGGCCTCCGGGGTTTGGCTAGGGCTGGCTCTGGCCAGGCCCTGAATTAACTCTACTGGAGAGATTTGGTCCCTTTCTCCCAGGCGGCATAGACAGAGGAAGGAGTTCCTTCTAGGGGGAGGCTCCCTTCCAAGTGAGCCATTCTGAGAGTGCTTTCAGGGCCAGGCAGGAAGGACAGCCATGGAGCGGAATAGTCCTAGGCCAGGTCGTCATCGTTGTAAATGCCACATACCTCCATTTCTGCAGTGTCCTGGCTCACAGCATCGGTAACCCAGATGCTGGATCTCTACCAGGGGAAGCTTTGATTGGCACAAGCTACACTACAGCCGGGGCCGTGTCCACCGGCTGTGCCCTCTGTGGCTTCTTCTTTCTGAGGGTGTGTGTGGCCGATGATGGACACCAGAATCAGGATAGTGGCAGCAGCTGGTGGCAGAGGAGCCAGCCAGGAAGCCAGTGCCCAGAATTTAGCCAAGTCATCCCTCTTCTGGATATTGGGTCCTGTTCTGTCTTGTTCTGCACACTGCACACCGGCCAGATTTAGTTTTGTTTTGTGCTTCTGCTTTCTTCTTTCCAACACCTTCAGTACAGGCCAGACCCCTCTGTAGGGAGAGAGATCTCTGAGTCCATTTAATGGAGGGAAGAAATGTGTGCTTGGTTCAGAGTAACCAGCTGTCTACTTTTGGATCTTCTCTGCCATGGACCAGCTGTGTCTCCTAACAGGTTACTTACCATCTCTATCCCTTCAGTTCTTACTCTGCAAAATGAGGATATCAATAGAACTTGTCATGTGGTGACACAGGAGTAAATGACCAGCCTTTGTAAGGGGCGAGCAGACTGTGAGTGTTCAGTCAGCATTGCTTCTTACAAGTTCTGTGTCATGGTGGGGACTGAGTGGGAGCCCAGCCCTACGCACACCAGGTCTCCTTCGCTTTTATGGGATAATGATTTGCCTTCTGGGTTGAAGACGAGGGCTGTCTCTCGAAATAGGTCTAATTGCAAGAAGCCCAACAAAACTAAACCAGATGTGGTGGTGCACACCTGTAATTTCATCACTCTGGGAGACTGAGGCAGAAGAATTATAAATTCCAGCATAGCCTGGGCAATTAACAATTTAGAGAATCTGTCTCTAAATAAAAAGTAAAAATAGGCTGGGGATATGTGGAAGCCCTGGGTTCGATCTCCAGTACCACACGTGTGCATGCGCACACACACACACACACACACAGGATCTAGCAGAGGAAGATGGTGTCTGGGCCCCACCCCCTGCCCATCAGCTTTCCAAGGGGACTTAAGCACCAGAGTCCAGAAGCCCAGGAATGGTGGTGTGGGAGAGGGAAGTGAGTCTCTTCCTGGGACACGACCAGACCTCCCCCTCCCCCGTCCTGGAGGGCTGTGAGGCTAGGTGACGGTGGGGTCAGCAGCCCAGCTCCTGGAAACTCCTTTATTTGATTGTATGGGGCTGAGGAGATAAAGGTGCCAGGAAGACAGAGTGCTAATTAATTGCAGAGAGTTCTATAGCTTTGCCATTTTAATTCTGAAAGCAAAAGGCATTTATGGCTTTCCTCCTTCCACCAGCTCTCTTGTGCAATTATTTCACTGGCCGCAGAAAAACGTGCAGATCACTAATAATTATTAAATCTGATCATCATTAGCCTCCGAGCTCTAAGCAGCATGTTCAGCATGTTTGGGGCTCCTGACCTGCACCACTGAGTTCAGTGATTGGGCATCAAGTGAGGAACAATGACCAGGACCCACTTTCTCGGGGAATGGGAAGGGACCTGCTCTGTACCCACTCTGTCCCTTGCCCCTTGCTTGCTTCTGCTTTCCCATGCATAACTGTGTACGAGATTTGTGGGGTGTTTGTGTGTGTTTATGGGGAGGATCACCCTTAAAATCATTATTAGCCACACGTGCACTTTTAATGGTGCGTTTCTTACTTTCTTTTTCTCTTTCTGGAGTGCTAAGGGTGTAACTCAAGCCCTCAAACTCATTCCAGCCATCTCTATTTTATTTTACATTTTCATACTGTGTGTTCTAGTGAGATTCTTGCTTTGTCTCAGGTTTATCCCATGACTGAAGGGCCACAGGCCGTCCAGCTGGAGAAACTCCAGGGGTTCCCCTGGATAAGAGAGAACAGGGTCAAATCTATGGACCTGGGCTACCTGCTGATTCGGTCAGGATCCTCTGGAAGTTGCCTACACACTCCAGGGTTTGAGGATTATGGCCTGGGGGGCCAGGGAAATCACAGCTAGCCAATCACATGCCCGCTTACCTCACCTCCCCACTCCTTCCTGAACCTCAGTGATGACTCACCTCTACTTGATGACTAACTGCAAGTGACTATGTCTGTAAAGCTCTTCCTAACCAGCCCACAGGGCACGAGGAGGGAGGTGGGTAACAGATCTCAGCCCGAGCTCAGCCCTAGAGGGGAATCCCAACCAGTGTGATTGTAAGCAGCAGAACTTCATGGATAAACTGGAGCACTTAGGGCCAGAGTTGGGCCGGGAATCCCTGTGATTCTCTCTTCCCACCTTCGATCTCCAGCCAGGACTTCCTACAGGTTGAATGGCATTGGGGTTCCAGAAGTTGGCTCCTAGGGAAGGTGAAGAATTGACCTAGAAAGAATGGACCTGAATCCAACATGGAAACACAGAGAGGCTCTTGCTTAGTGAAGGAGCAGGTGCTTTGGAAATGAATGGGCGATTCACAGAAGACCATGGTTGTCTGAGGTGTGGTCCAAATATATGGTGAACGCTTAGGCAAAGAAAATTCATTACATCAAAAGGCACATTACCATTAATCCTTTTCAAAAGATTCCTCAGGCTCCAAACATGTTTCTCTCCTTGTTCTTCCCACTTTCCGAAGCAGTTCTGGCAGTTCTGTCTTGTGAGCATCTTCACAAGGGGCAACAAAGACACGGTGGAGGCTGCCAGGGGAAAGCAGGCTCGTAAAAACGTTATAGTGTGTCCTCATCCACGTTATTCCCTGGACCCGGTGCTGGGTAGCTTCTGGCTCCTTCTCATTGTTAAACTGACTAGAAAAGGTAAGTGCTTCATAACAGTGAAGGACGCTGAGGCAGCCACCACAGCACGCCTAAAGCCACTCAAGACAGGATCTCCAGCACTGCTTCAGAGTGGCAAGAATGATGGCATGAGCGTGTTGGATAAACGGCAATGTGTCTAACAACAACAAAAAAATAACTAAACAACCTCGTACGTGTCACCTCACCAGCTGACAGGGGCTCTTATCCTCATGGGCAGAAACCATACATGGCCAGTTTTAACGCTAAAATAAGTTTATTAGAACAGAGAGATACGAACGGCAAAGGTGGCTGCCCCACAGACAAAGCAGCTGGACAAAGAACCCCACTTGAATTCAGGGGTTCCCTCCTGGCTTCCCGCACACCTTGACTCCTTCTCCCAAGGAGAGTATCCTTTGCTCCTTTGCTTCACCATTTGCTTTCCTTCCCACACTTGTTTCCCCAAAGCTCCGCTGCCTGCCCGCTGCCTGTGAGATGGCTCCTTCCGAGTCCTGTCAGTTGTGCCTCTGTTCCGTACCCAACTCTGGAGTCGGGCAGCCTGGGTTGAAATCTGCCTCCACAGCTCGCTGACTGTCTGGCCTTGAGCGAGTGACTTCATTTGTTTTTAAGTCCGGTTAGCTCTCTGCCTTACCAGGAGCCTCCTTTTTGTGCCTGGGGAAGGTTTGTTCAGGATGGCTGGATCTCAGAGGTGTCCAGACCAACCTTTCCCTAACTGCACCATGTCCACAGCTGCCCCAGGAATCTTGTGCATGGAGACTGCATGTTCTGTGCTGGCCTGAGGTGCCACATTTCCCTTGAGCTCCAGGGTACATGCATGCAGCAGGTCTTAGATGGTGCCTGGAGTATCGATCATGCCTAGGCCAGGTCTCCCTTCTGCCGGGGGCCTTGCCCAGGGCCCAGGGGCCGGGCTATGTGTCTGTTCCCATCATCCATTTCCCTCTGACCTGTCTCTCTAGTCCATTTCCCATTGTGAATTGCTGCTCACTGACTTTGAAATCTGTTCTTCTCTCTCCACGTCGAATGAGTCAGGTGAGTGTAGATAAAGGCATCTGGCCAGAAATCAACTTTTCTAACATGGCCTGACCTGGAGTAACATTAAAAACAAGACAAAAAATTTAATCGGCTGCAGTTAACACACACAAATCGATTTGATGCCGCTGCAATGATTGCTGGTCTCTTCTCACACTGAATCTGTAGTTCACTTTCCCTCTTGCCAAAGACCAGGGAGGAACTTGGAAAGGCTGGGGGTCCCTACCTTGCTTTGGAGGGCTCTGTGTACCCTTGAGTTTTGGCCTCTTGTGCAGTCAAGGGATGGGGCTGGACAAGAGGGGGGCAGAGGAAGGAGCAGCTGTTTGTTTAGTCCCAGCCACTTGTTGGTCACTATGCCAAGGTGGCATTAGTATCTTGACTTGCTCTCTCTGTGGAGACCTCACAAACTTGTCTTTGTGGGAGGAAGGGGCTGTGGGGTGCACTGGCAAAGATGGATTTTGTTTCATGTTTGATTCCAAAGCCCACACTCCTTCTTCATCGCCCCTTATAGCTTCCAAACAGGACTAGGAGTGAAAAGAGAGAAATAAGGCACTGCTCTTGGACATCAGACTGGCAAGAGGGCACTAAAACCCCAATAATCAACAAAGATGATATTTTAATACTATACTTTTTAAAAATAAAATTTAAGCCAGGTAGGATGGTCCATGCCTATAATGCTGGTACTCAGGAGGCTAAAGCAGGAAAACTGGTTTAAGGCCACCTGCCTGAGCTACCTAGAAAGTTCAAGGCCAGTTTGGACTATGTGTGAGTCTCTGCTTTGACAACAAAAACCATGATGAGAAAGTGATCCAAATTTCCACAGACTGGCCTCAGGCTGTGACTAGGGGAGGGGCAGCAGGCTGAATGAAGGGCTGGATCTGGTCCTCACTTAACATCTGGGTATCTTGTTTTGAGTGTTTCAGTCAGGTCCATTCTGCACAGGTGGATAAACTGAGTTTGGTCTGTGTGAACGTTACCTGATTATTGTGTCAGCTTGAGTAAGCAATGCCCAACTGATTGAATCAGCATAGTCCTGGGCATGGTGGATTCATCCTAGGGAGGATCTCAGTCAGAATGGACAATGAAGAAGGAAGGATCATTTCTATTTCTCCAGAGGAGCTTCAGTCTTTGCCTTCACCTTGGACACTGTCTCCTGGTTTCCAGAACAGAGCCTTCCACCTTTCTCTGCAGACCCTTCGGCCTCCTAATAGCACTGGACACTACAGTGAGTTCCAGGCCTTGCACTGGATTTACTCAGCACTCCCATGTACAGACAGATCTCTTGCACTCCTCCATGCCTATGTAGGTGGCCGCTGTAAGCCAGGTTTATAAATTCTTATTTATTTGTAGATTTTGCATTAAGTCTGTTTCTCTAGTAGACATGAAATGATACACCCCGGGTTCAGAAGCAACACAGCTTTCTCAGAGGAGTACGAAGAACCTGACTAGAAGAGCAGGTGGTGAATAAAGCTTAGTCTTTACCTTCCTTTCCTTCTTGTCCTATCAGATTTCCTGCCCTTCCTCAAAGCTGCTTAGGACTTGGTGGACACCACCCCTGGAGGAGAGGTTTCCTCAGTGTCACAGATGTGCACTGATGGTCTTGTGCCAACGGCCAGGCCTCTGGTAAGCTCACCTCATAGCAAGACAGAGCTGGAAAATGTGGGAAGCTGTTTGGGTCCCCCATTAAATTCTGGGCCACAGATGGAGTCATGCCTGTCTCATCTCACCCTGCCTAGGCTTCCCTTCAAAGGTTTCAGCATAACTTTGCCCCACCATGTCCTGCCTATTCCTCAGTTGCAGGGACAGTGCCCACACTGTCTTCACAGCCCAGGCAGAAGCCCCAGGGGATGGTATAAGGGAGTCAGGGGAAGAGTCAGGACCACGCTAATCAGCCTCAAGGTTTGTGATCTGGTCTTGCCTCCTTTGCAAACTGAGAAGCAGGCTGCTTGGTGGTCAGCCTGTTGTATCTTTGAACAGTGATTTCTTTCAGACGTGGGCCACAGAAACGAAGTTCAGAACGGCCAGGGGCCTCTGGGCGCTAAGGTACTCGTGATGTTGTGAGGATAGAAAATAGCATGAGCCCCTTGGCCCTGCTGGTGTCATCAGCCACCTTCCTCCTCCCAGCCTGCAGATGGGGGGCTGCCTTAGGGAAAGTTCTGCTGACCGCCAAGCAGCCACTCTGAGCCACCCTCCCGGCTAGAGACTTTGCTCCAGCTAAACAAGGAGGGAGCACTTTCTGTCTCCCAGGAGGTGCATGAAGATTAATTAGGAAAGTCTGTGGAAGAGTTTGCAGGTGAGAAATGTGGCCTTTTCTTCTTCAAGTCCCCTCTCCAACAAGAAGACATCTCAAAGTCCTGGAGAGATTTCCCCAGCCTGGTGAGGTCCCTTGGCCCAGCCCTGAGAGGGACCGTTCCTCTTGCCATGCCTGGTCCTCCTCTGTCCCCGATCCAGAATGACCCTCTCCTCTGCCTCCTCCCCCAGCAAATCAATTTGAGCAGAGAAAGGAACAAGGCTATTACAGTTAACACCCCTCTACCGAGAGACGCTGGGTCTTTGCTATTCATCATTCCTAATTAATTAAAAAGTAATTACTTATGGATTCGACTTTCATTATTTACACCCCCTGGGTTGTGAGGATATTACTTTCCTCAGTCCCTTTCGTTGCCTAAGCTGCTATGGCACCAGCAATTGAGGCATGAAGCGTGGTGAGGTCCTCTGCATGCGGGCACCTAGCTGGGGCATGTGGGCCCTCACCAGAGGCACAAAGACATTGGGGATCTCAGCCCTTCTTGAGAGTCCAGGAAGGGACTTGAACAAGATAGAGATGTGCTGCTCTACTCAAAGTGGCAGATGAATGACCTCAAGATTGGAGCAACACTCAGACCTTCCTTCTGAATATGTGGTCATAGGCCAAAGACATCTGAGTCACCTGACTGTTATCACAGTTGCAGATCCTCACCCCAGACCTGCAGCAGACAGATATGTACCTTAACCCCCAACACACTCACAGACACACAGACACACACACACATGCACACACACACACAAATGCATGCACACACAAATGCATGCACACATGTGCACATGCACGTGCACACCATACTTGGCTTTGGGAGCCACTCAAGTTGAGTAGTACTTCCCATTGAGTAAAGAAGCAAAGCCAGGCAATGCTGGCTTTCTGGCGGGGTTGTGTATGTTGTGTGCTGCACACCATCTGTGCCCCTTGCCTATCCCCAGCTCTCTAGCCTGCTCCTCACTCTGGGAACAGTGTCTTTCAGGCCCTTAAAATTTACTCCCTTAAGGCACTGGTGGCTTCCTCCAGTCTGTGAGCCTGATCTGTGTGTGACTCCAGGCTGTTACTCTGGGCCCCCGATTGAGTAATACAGTTGCAATCTTCCTCGGTCCAGGCTTCTGACCCGGGCAGACTTGGGTAAGTGATTTCTCTGGGCTTCCTTCTTTCCTTAAGGCGTGGCATCCGTCTCCTTGGGGTGGCGGGGAGGAATCAATCTGGGAGGACACTCAGTCAATAGCAGTTATTATTGCTGTTATCGCTAGGGAAAGAGGACTGAGGAAGGTCAATGGTTTTCTTACATCCATGGTCAGGGGATCTGAGCTCCAGGGCCCAGTCATGGAGGCGACTTGGGGGAAGCCTGAATTTCACAAGCTGAGAACAGAGGCATCTTGGCACTGAGCTAAACGCCCAAGATGTCACCAGACATTGCATCTTGCTCCCTTGACACCTGGCACTGGCATGCTGGGAAGATGAGGGCGGACAGTGCTGTGGGTGAGAAGTTCTAACAATGGTGACCACAGTCCTGGAGCAGTAACTCTCCATGTTTCAGAGCGACATCTTGTAGATGTGCATGGAGATGCTGGTCACAATGGCTACAGCTGCCTTCTTCCTCTCTGTCCTCTCCGGTGTAACTATCATAGTGTTGGATTGCATATGAGATGGCCAGACAGGACCTGGGGAGGGTGTGGGGGGACTGGGCAAGGAGGGTGCAGGGGCCTTTAAGAGAGAGTGTGAGAGGAGGCAGGGCCAGGTGCTGGAGGGAGGGAGGAGAGAGGAGAGGGAAGACTTCACATCTTGGGGTGATGGGATAGTCCAGGGACCTGGGAGGGGCTGGGCTCTGAGGCAGGAATTAGGGAATTAGTGCCTGGAGAGCTGAGTCCGCACATGGCAGAGAGGAAGATGCTGCAGCAGCTACCCTATTGGGGATGCTGCTCCTCTGTCCACTGCGGTGAAATGTCTCAGCCATTGTGGCAAAGACTGGCTGCACCTCTGGCCTCCCTCACAGCTGCTAGCCTGATCTTTCATGCTGTATTTGGGGCTCCACATCCTTCCCCACCATCTCCACTGCCTGCAGGTTTTCTCCATCCCATGTCATGGTAATCCATCGGGGGATTAATCTGTGTGTTCTTCTCTTTGCTGCCCACAGAGGACATGGTGTTGGTAGTCCAGCACAGGGGAAGAGAATATGGAGGCTTTGCAGGATGGGACAGGAGCAGTGGGAAAGCGGAGACTGTCCCTGAGGAGGATAGCTTCTGGCTTCTCTGAGTGCCAGCCAGCTCCTTTGAGTGCCCCATGCATGGGCCCATGGGAAGTGGGAGGTCAGGCAGAGCCCAGGTGCTGGAGAGCCTCTGGCATTCAGGGGATGGACATAGGCCACAAACTGCCCCAAAGTTGTACTTTTCAAGAACTACTGTCTCCTTCATATGACCCTGGGGAAGGAGGTGGCAGGAAGCGAGCTCCTGCAAACAATAAGATTGTGTTTCTTCCTCTCCTCATGGGACTGGGTTTAGAGTCAGATTGAATTTAACTTAAAGGAAATAAAGTCATGCACCATTTCATGTACCCTTGAGATGGTGATTGCAAATTTATTCATTGCATGGCACTGAAGGGAGGGGACAAGATTACTTCATTAAACCAATGGCTTTGCTCTCCCAGGTCTCTGAACTTCTCAGTTCCTCTTGCTCTGCTTTGACCGGTTGGTGAATGTGGTGAAAGGAGATAACCAAAGTGGTGGCTGTTTCTGGCCATGATGAAAGCTGTTTAGCTCTCTGTGTTGACATCCACATGGGGATGAGAGGCACTTAACACGAAACACACGCTCTGATGGTCACTCTGCTCTGTGCAGAGGATGCCATGTGGTGCCACATGCCTAAGGATGCATGCTCTTGGGTGGTTTCCAGCAAACTGCTATGGTGTAGGCAGTGAATGTGGATCAAGATCACCCAGAGCACTTTCTGACATCCCCATGCACACCCCTTGTAGCTTAGTCCATTCCAGAGGCCATTGCGAGCCCTTAGGAATGCTTTCCTGTTTCCTTGTGCCTTCTTTAGTGATTTCCGTCTCACCTCCTAGTAGTGTGCTTGACTGTGAACATCTGTGGATCGATCCACTTATGGGGACAGCACAACCATGATATAATCACTGCTCCAGGAGTCTCTTCATCCAGTCAGTGTGACAACTAAGCTTAACAGGCACTTGGCTCCTTTCTGCATCTGCAGCATCTCGAGGGCCTAGCATGGAACAGATTCTATGTGGTGTTTTGTGAGGGGTGGTTCCCTTCAACTCTGTAGTGTTTTCAGGTTTTCAGTTTTAGCTCAGAGTGGAAACCAGAAGGTCAGCAGGTATGAAACCCAGGTCACTGAGGAAATCCAAAGAGATCCACAGTTGGGGGGATAACTCGGGCTTGGCCCTTACAATGAGAAGGCTCCTGTCACTGGCAGGTACCTTTCGAAAGCCTTTCCCACGCTCACCTTTACTAGTTCTCCCAACCACTCTTCTGACCTGGGCAGGCAGAAGCTGGTTGCCAACTGTGCCAACCCATGAGGAAAATGAGAGGCGTTGGGGCAATTTGTGTGACACACAATTTGTGTGAGTCAGGATGAAAGTGGGCCTGCTGCCTTCTCCGCCAGGGCTCTTTCTGTCAAGATTTGGAGAGGTGAAAAAGAACCTTCTAAGGCTGAGGGCTATGGAGCAAAAATGTAGAGTAAGTGTGGCCATGCAGGGTGTCAGGAAAAAAGGCCCTTGGATATATGCACAGGATGTAGTGCATCCTGAGAGTTCACGCAGTCTGCAGAAGGTTGGGCTGAGGTCATGGAGAACTTTCAATGTCATATAGAGAAGTTTCTTACTGAACTGTTGGGCATGGACCCCAGAGCATCATGTATGCCAGGCAAGGGCTCTCCACTGAGACATGTCCCATCTCCCCAACAGGTTCTGAGGAGGTGGTGGTGTGTTGGAAGTACTCCAGTGGTCTGTGGTACATGAACTGTATACCCAGCCCTGAGATGTGGACATTCATTCTTATATTGATCTCCAGCAAGTCCAAGCCCAGTGTAGCCAGAACCTCTCAGAGCACTGACATTTCCTTCCTGGCAGTCTGCAGGGTTTCACACATCTTCCCTGCCCTTCCATGGGAAGGACTTCCCAGCATGGTGGATTAGGTGTGTGTGGTTTTCCTTGTCCAGTGGCCATTCTCCTTTGTAATAATATAATAACAGCACCACTTTCTTATAATAAGTCCCCTTCCCTTCTCTGACCTACAGTTCTGCTAAAGCTGGCTCCGCCCCTAGTTAGGGCTCATGACCTGGGTGAAGCCAATGAGTGGCTCTCACTTTCTAGTTGCTAGGATTGGTTCAGGAGTGGACTAAACAAGCCAATGAGAGCCCAGGAACCTCAATTCTGGGCCTTTGAACTGAACTCCTAGGATACAAGTGCTTTCCTTCTGGGATAGAGCAGCTTTTGGAACTAGAAAATGTTAGCAGTCCAGGGAAGTTAGAATCGGGAGAAGAAGAAGACCTGGGGCGTGAGGCTAGTTCAGCTCTTCATCAGGATGACTTGGCTCCTGAATGTGTGAGTTACGTTGTCTAAAACTTCCCTTTCTAATTGCATCTCCTAGGGTTGCCCTTTTCCACTCTTAACCAAAAAAGAGCCAGGGACACAGCCAGGTGAGGTGCTCTGGGTTGTGCAGAACTTGGGGACAAGGCAAAGACAGAGTACAGCTGAATCCTTCCACATGCCAAATACAGCAAAACAAAAGCCAAGCCAAGAAGGAAGCCAGGGGAGCTCACAGATGCGTGACATATGTTGTTGAATCAGAGTGAGGTGGATGAGGAGGCCGGGGGCACCAGCTGCACAGAAAGAAGAGAGTTACAATTCTCACATTTGGCTAGGGGATGAATGAAATCACCTTCAATGTTCTTTGAAAGGTTCCAAAGAGATTCTTAATTGCATTTCATCTATTCTTGGCTAAGAAAGCACAAAGTGGCATTTACTTGTAAACTTACTCCAGTCCTGGACCACATGGGTGCTCTGAGTTGTAATAAAAAGACCTTGCTCTGATTCACCAGGCACGTACTATATACCTGGCACCACAGTAAGTCCTTATCCTAGCAGTCCCAGCAGGTCAGAACTATCACTGCCCCTGCAGCCAAACAAATGGTTCTTGGGCCTGCAAGGCGGTCACTTAATCTGAGAGTCTTATTATATCCAGAGCACATTTGTCCTTATGCTTGTGAGAGAGACCACACGCATCCCATGTCCTCAACATGAAGATGAAAGCTCTGTGAACCATTTGGGGCTTAAAAGGATTTGCTCTATTATTTTAAACTGTGTAGAAAATGATAGGTCTACCTAACCATCTGATTCCAAGTCATATCCCCTTTGAAATTCTACCAGTTATAATACTTTCTGTTACTAATAATAGAAAATTTGACACCAAGTGCCTTAAAAAATAAAAGAAACTCATTGGGGTATATATCTGAAAACTCCAGAGGTAAAGTATGCTTCAGGTAAGGGTTGATTCAGCAACCGAGGGCTGTCTCCACACAAGGTGCTGTTTCCCCCTCTGCTCTGCATGGCATGGCTTCTTCAGGCTAGCTGGCTCCTCACTACCTGTGGGCACAGATGCTCTTTTGATGCAGACACTTTGGACCCTCACTGTCTGACTGCACTCAGCCCACATGCCACTGAAGCTTCCGACCTCAGAATTGTCCTCATATTTTCTCTACACTTCTCCTTCCAGTTCTATTTTTGTGCTTTGTTCATGCTGTTCACCATTTTGTCCCTTTTAAAAGAAAAGCTTCCTTTATGATTATAAATGTGATGCCTGCTCATTGTAGAAAGATATAAATCGGCAGAAAATTGAAAGAAGAAAGTTAAAAAGCTCCATACCCTCTTGACCTAAAGATGCCCACCATGGACATGTGGGTCCACAGCTGTGCCCTGGAACTCACTATCTAGCTTCTCGGGGCCTGGGGGTGCAGTGGTTTGACTTTTGTACAGGTAGGAGCCCAGTGCCCAGGACAGCGGCTGCTTGACATTCGGTGTTGGCGCCTGGAGGTGGCTTGCTCCTCTTTGGGCTTCTGCTGACGGGTCCCTCTGGAGAGGGAAGTCCTTATTTCCTGCACAAAGTGGCCTCCGAGTGAGAGATCAAACTTTGGAGAGAACTGAAAAGCAATTAACTTCACTCAAAGTGAAGGATATTGTTTTGTACCACTAGACAGATTTTTTTTTCCCCCAGAAAAATTACGCCCTCAAAATCAACATTTGATTTAGTCTTTGTTCATTTTAAGAATGCTGTGAGGATCTTCCCAGGCAACATGGGACTGCATAAAAAAAAATATGATGCAGCTGAAGTAATTTGAAGGCTGGATACAGCTTTGCATTTGTTTTCTGGAAAGCCCGTACCAATTTACACCTCTGAGCAGTGTGGAAGGAAGGCCCAGTTCTGCACAGGCTTTGCAGCACTGAGAATTATAATTTCAAAACATTCATTTGATGGTAAAATATTGCTTTGTTGTGCGTTTGTTTACAGTGGAGCTGAACGTTTCCCCCTACGATTATTAGCCTCTTGTGTTTCTGTTCTTGTTTTTCCTAAAAGGCTTTTGTTTCTGTCCATTTTTCCTCATTGCTTTGTTTAAACTCTTTATATATTGTGGCTAATGTCCCTTCATCATATACGGAGCTCCTCATCATCCCTGTTTTATGACCTGAGTCCCTGCAGTTAGATGGCTACAAAACGACTCAAATGTCCTAACGCCAAGCTGACCTGTGGGAGCTGTCTGGACTCCTGTAGGCCATACACCCGCATTGGTGCGTCCCCTTCCTCCTCGTCACAGCTGTGGGTCAGTCTGTTCTCGGTAGCCATGTGTCGCCAGCACTCAGAAGTATGTAAGACAATTCCAAATCTTGCAAAAGATGCAGAATTTCCTGAGGTTGATCAAAGTGATTATGGGAAATTACTCGAGTCACATGCAAGGCTACTGGCAAATGAGGCTACAGAGGCGTCTTCAGCCAGTAGCAATTAGAGAAGAGAAAAGCTACTCGGCTGATGAAGTGACAGGCGCTTCAAAAGAGAGAGATTGGAATTTCAGAGGATTAAGACAGGCCATTGGGGAAAATTGATGATGCCTTCAAATTTTTTTTTTTTTTTTGGCAAAAATGTCCTCTTTATGATTGTGCTACGAAAGTCAGACGTGAAATCAAGGCTGTTGTACGGCGCTATCAGACAATCTTGTCAGAAAATTTAGGCCCCTCAAATCAACATTTTATTCTTTGTTCATTCAAAGAATTAAAAAGGAGTTGCATTCACAGCCTGCTTTTGTTAAATGTAAGCTAAAACAAACTGTTTCATAATTTGTCATTTCTTTTTAAATATAAAATCGCAATCAAGCAGTTATGTCTCTGCAACTTTTCAATGGATTTACTTTGTAGCTGTTTCTTTTTTCCTTAATCCCAATTTTCCTTGACTAATGAGGACCTTTGATATTCCATTTTGTGTGTGTGTGTGTGTGTGTGTGTGTATATGTGTGTATGTGTGTGTGTGTGTGTGTTCATGTGTGTGCGTGCGTGTCTGAGCTGGTGTGAGGAGAGGATGTCTGCTTTCTTCTGTCCCCAGCTCTGGTCCCTATGAGGCTCCCTGTCCAGTCCCAGAGATTAAACTTTTCCTTTGGCTGATGTTCCTGGTGCCTGGTGGTCCCCTGAAAACACTCTGGGTCCTGGAGGCCACATAGCCCGTTGCAAGCAGACCCAGAGGACCAGGGGTGCAGCTGCCCTTCGCCCCACACCCAGCTCTGGTTGACCTGGCTCTGCAGCAGGGGCTATGTGACTTTTGTCACGTGTACTCAGGCTTGTCACCCAGGGACAAGTTCCAGAAATGGCCCCGTGTCAGGCAGCTCCTGATGCACACAGGCATCCCTGCTGTAATTCTGGGTTAGAGCTTCGTAGCAGACCTCAGGTAAGGGTGGGCCACGTGTCCCAAACTCGGGTGGGGCTTCTGCTCCTCTCCTCTTGACCTCTGACTTCTAGAAGTGCTTTCTCTTCTCCTGAAATTCTTTTAGCAGTGTCTGCCACAAAACTGTCCTTACCCCTCTGCCAGAGGAATAAGAAGACCCACATTTAAGTTTACAGTTTTTAAATGGGCCTTACTGGGGATGGAACTCAAGATCTCTTGCCCAACTGCACTACTCTCAGACTCTGTCCCCAGTTTTTTACACATATTTTTAAAGTTTTTTGATAAGCTCTGCCCAAATTGTCCAAGCCGGGCTGGCTTTGTGATTCTCCTGCCTCAGTCTCATAAGTAGCAGGGATGACAAGGTTGTAGCACAGCACCTGGGGCTTAAGCTTACTCTCTAGCAGGTGTGAGGTGTGGCTTCAATTTGCTTTCACATAGCACTGTTTAATAGTTATATCCCCGGGTCTTCTTTCTGCTTAACTATTCTTTGCTTTAAGCTTTGGGGGTCTTTTAAAATTGTATTTTTGGTTATTTTCCACTGAGCTTTAAATACATCCAGGGTGTGTTACTGTGCGCTGAACGAGGTGCAGGCTGTATCTGTCAGTCACAGCAAAGGGGGAGTAGAAGGATATGGTGACTTCGCCTTGAGGAACAGGTGAGCCTGGATTCTGGCTCTCCTTCAGCCTCCATTGGTGGCCTGGGCCCGGGCTCACCTAGCCTGGCTGCCAAGTGTGGCTGATATCAGTCTCGCTCCGTGAGGGAGTCTCAGGCTCCTTAGATCAGAGGCTACCAGTGTGTCCTTTTTTTGGGGGAGGGTGACAGTGTGCTAAGGGGCCAGGCTGGCCTTGCAAGCTCACCTTGGGTCTCTGCTTGCTTTGTAACTGGTCACATGCCACTGACCAAAGCAGCCTGAAGCCAAGGGGCGGACAGAGCACCCCACCTCGCTGTGGCCAGGTGAAGGCATGGAGGTGTGGCACCCTCCTGCAGGCAAAGGAAGGAGACCAATTCCAAACTCAGTGTAGCCTCCACCATCTTGAGTAAACCACCATTTTCCCCTAGATGATGTGCCTCAGAGAGCGAGGGGATGAAGTAAACTCCTACATGCCTTTTCGACCCTACTGTCAGAGGATAAAGGGAGATGGAAGTATCTTCCAGGACAAACAGCAGGACAGACAGGTTGGCTAAAGCCTGGGCAGCTTAGCTGTGAGAGGCCCTGAGCAGCAGTCTGGCGGGCAGGTCATTCGGGCCACTGCTTAGCCGGTGTGAGTGTGTGGATGCGTGCGCGTGGACACAAGGGATTCTGTGGGCATGTGGGCAAGATGTCATCTCTCCGGAAATGAGAAGAGTAGTAATAGACAGCTTACCTCTGCGGCCTGCTCAGATCTAGGCGCTGTCTGAGATTTACACGCCGGCCAGGGTGTAGGGGGAGGCCCGGCACTGATTATGTTCCACAAAGAGGCCACTGTCCTCACCTCCCTTCCCGCGGCAATCAGCTGCCAGTCGCTCCTCTCCTCTTAGCTTCTCTGCCATTTAATAAGGACGGACCGGGCAAGAGAAGGTGCTGTAAAATCCAATTAACTGTGGCTTCAAAAGGCATGATCTCCATGTGGTCCCGGCTCCCACCGCCTCAAACAACAATCAGGCTGGCTGCTAGCTTCCCCAGGGGGTGTGGGGGAGGAGGGCTGCGGCGAGCCTCTGGGCCTGGCGAAGAGGCTGAGGCCTAGAGGGTCACGGAGTCCACCCCCTCCCCCAGCAGGGGCTCGGAGGGGGGGGCTGTGTTTGCAGTGCGGGGCCTGCAACGGATCCCCAGCATGCCTACCTTCCTTCTTCCACCTTCCTTTCTGGGGGTTGTGGGGTGTCCCCCTCCACCTCGTCCTGAGTTTTGCTGACATGGTCCTGGACCCTGTGCTTGTGCCAATCTGTTTTCAGCTTCCGTGGGGAGAGGAGACTATGTTGCAGCAAATGTTTGCGCTCTCGGGTGGAGACAGGGGATGTGGTGTGCAGATGGGCGGGCGTGGAGAGGGGGCCTGGGGGACCGTGAGCGGAATCGGTACAGATGGTGTCAGTCGCATCCAATTTTGGCAGTAGGCGGTTTTGCTAAAGTGTGTAAACCCTCCGCGGGCAAGAGCGCTGTTGAGGTTTTCCAGGGACTCCCACCCTGCAGCGTGGTCTCTCCTGACCTGGGGCTGCCCTTGCTCTGGAACGATCCCTGCCATGCCCGTGACATCCGCACCAGCTCCCTGCTTTCATCACAGGCAGAGCTCACGATTCCTGGCTTCCCCGCCCGCCCAGAGCTTCCACTTCCCTCCTGCCTCCGCCCCCCGGTCCCTTGGCTGTGGTGAGCACATTCCCACCTCCATGTCTCGCTTCGAGCCCCATCCTGTCCTCCTCAGAATCACCCTCACTTTTCTCCGCTGCTGATAGGTCTGAAGCAGGGCTACAGACTCTTTGACATTCCTGCCATTGAGAAGATGGGTCTGTTCCTCAGCCCTTAAACCTAGGGGCTCTTGTGTCTGTGCCCCAGTGGGTGGGGAAAGACCGGAGCTCAGATGTCACCGAGCAGGGCTTAGCTGTGCCTGCTCTCCAAGTACCCAGTGTCAGAGCATACTGGCTCACCTGAGCCCCTAGACTTCGGGGTGGCTTGCTGTGCAGCAGTAGTAACTGGCACATATCTTCCATCTTTGCAGTTCTTCAAGGCCTGGATCAGGTTCAATATTTTGCGTGGCTGCTGATCGTACTTTGCTCTCTGTAGCCGAAGAAAACAGGACAGAGTAGGATGGGTGGGTTGTAGAGGGTACATGCAGGACTGCCCCATAAAATACAGAAAACCAAGTTACATCTGCATTTCAGATGACAAATAACTTTTAGGATAAAGTCTATCTCATGTGCTTGTTGGGATATAGTTACGGTAAATAAACTTTTGCTAATTTTCTGAAATATTGCTCTGAATATCCTCATTTTTACTTGCAAAATCTAGAAACTTTAAGATGTAAAGGCCTAAAGTCCCTGGGCATGGACATGCCCTCCACTGGCCTGTGTCAGGCAGGTGTGGTCGCCCTGTAGGACCATTCTTAGTGGTCACAGCCCATGCTTCTGCACTGACTACAGTGCAGGACTGGGCAGTAACTACAGACCAGGCTGGACAGTGTCATGGGGGGACGAACTGTCCCTACTGCCCCATCTGGTGAGGACAGCACAGCTGATCTTTGGGCACTGGCCTCCATGAGGGACAGCAGGCCCCCAGCCGGTCCCTGTGCCCAGGATGTTGCTGCTCATGGTGCGAGATCCAGGGAAGTCTCATTCTCTGGTCAGCAAGGATTTCAAGATGTTGTCACGTTGTCGATAGGGGCCCAGGTGAGGGCTGCAGCTGGAAACAGAAGGTGGCTCTGCCTCGAAGCCAGAGTCTTTGTCTCTAAGGTGAGTGTGTATTCATTTTCCCTGGAACAACTGCCCATCCAAATTTCTTACCACTTCCCAGCCGGCAGAGCTCTTTTCCGGGTTCCCCCCAAATTCCCTGGCTCTTGCCTAATGGGGAGCAGAAGTCTCTTTCCTCACTGTTCCAAGCGGCCGGCCCTTTCCTCTATCACTGGGCTCATTATCTAGTGATGAAATCCAGCTCACTCTCAATTTGCCGCTGTGTCTTCTAAATAATCCTGGCTGGAAGAATTTCCAGTCGCGTCTTCCACCCCATAGTCCTCTCGTTTTGCTTCTCCGTCCCAGCTCATTAGCTCAGCAGTAATACAGAAGCCATTTCTCTCTTCTTCTCCCTGCCCACCCTGCACTAGATCCTGATGACAGGAGGAGGGCTGGAGGGAAGGGCTTGGCTACGCACCCTGGCTAGTGCCATTCATTCATTCATTCATTTACTGCATGACTATTGAGTCCCTAGAGCAAGTAGATGTGTCCTCAGAGCTGGGGCTCAGCAGAACCCTGGGAAGTCAAATGACAACATTAGACAAATGAAGGATCACTAAAAAAATGGAGGACACAGAGGAGGGGTCCCAGGAGGGGTGAGGTGGAAGTGGAGAGCAGCTGCTTCTCATTGAGCTATGTTCAGGGTGCGGTCTGTAATTCTTCCTCCAGTGTCCAACCATCCATTAATTATTTTTAAATAGTTGTTTGCAAAACAGGATCTAGGTCTGAGGTAAAATGCAGCTTTGTGGATGAGTGTAAAGGGACACATCTAGCAGCACGTCCCCCCATTTTCTCACCATATTGGTTATCTAGTGTTGTGTAACTTATTACCCCCAATCCCCGCCAGGCACTTTCGCCGACACCACTCCCCTCCCCCCACCCCCAGCCAGCCAGTCAGGCTACTGGCCTGGCAGCATTTCCACTAGTTGACTTGAAAACCTGGTTTTCACAGGTGAGCTTTAAGGAGCTTTAGAAGTGGCTGTGTCCCCAGAAGAAATATGCAGCCTCGATCTGACAGAGGGAGTTCTGGAAGGCTCCTCTCACATATTTTGTTACTTTCTGCTCAGCCCTCTGATTCTTGCATTGTAGAGAACAAAACTCTATCTTTGGTTTTTAGTTTCTCTCTCCCATCCCCTTTCCTTCTTTTCATCTTTCCCTCCCTCCCTTCCCTCCTTTTCTCTTACTTATGTTTTGGTCTTGCATCTGGCTCTTACAGGTTTTTCTGGGCAGGATGTTTCGGGACAGAGTTTGGGATTAAAGGCTACTTCTCTCCACTAGCTTCCTGGCTCTGTCAGCTGGAAGCTTGCCCCCCCTCCCCCAAGTTTTCTTCCATGGGCCACTTGCTGCTCTCTTGGGGAAGGATACAGAGAGAAAGCCCCAGACTCATTGAGCTCTGCCTGGTTCACTGCCAACAGCCCCTCGTCCTCCCCACCTCCCTCACGTCACTTACGGCTGCTTCATCGTTTGTTAAATAATTGCTCTGTGTGAATCTGCGTTCAGCCCACCCTCTCGTCCTGCCAGTACAAGTAATTTGGCAACATAAACACTGTCATCGGCAATCGTTTGTAAGCTCCTTTCCATCAAATATGCTTTATTTATTATTTTCAGGAAGAAAAGAAAGGAAAGAAACCCTGGAAGATATCAGAGTGGGTTACATGTCGTTTTTCTGTCTGTACAATTTCAGGAGATTTGATAAAAAGTTCCGACAGCTGGCAAGCTAAGACTGCTTTTGAGTGAGGGTTAATAGACATCCTCTCAGATCAGGAGTGGATGGAGGGTGGGCGTCTGAGGAAGGGCCACCCGCCTCCTCCCACGTTGCTGTCACTGGGCCACTTGCAAACTCGGCCCAGCTAAGTTCATTCGAGTGGCATTGAAACAGATCCAGCACTTCACCATCTGGCCCTGATTGTAAACATGTGTATACAAAGTGAGAGTCACTTCAGCGGATCCACAGGCCCGGCTGCCTTTGTGCTTGCTGCAGCTGCCCTGGGATGAGGGGCTGAGGGCAGCCTGGTGGGTGGCGGGGTACACAGCGGGAGATGGCTTCCTGCAGGCTCTGCACTGGCTGCAGAGCTTTGGGGCCTGTGCTGGACATCCCATCTGCACCTTCCTTGAAGCAGCTGGTGGCCTTAGATCCAGCTGCCTGGCCATCATTGCTTTGATCGCTAATCATTTTCTACTCAGACCGTAGAGACCCCAAAGGCAGGTCTGTTACGTGCCTACATCTCCATGGCAGGAGACTTGCACTTGAGAAGTCATCACCGAATTAAATTAAATCAGAAACTTTTTCTTCGTCTTTATGCCCCATGTTACATTCATTTCTCCTGCTTCTGCTTTGCTGGGGAGAGACCAGCAGACACCCCACCCTTCCTGAGTGAAGGGGACAATGCTTGGGTGCCCAGGTGGGCAGAGAGGTGGGGCAGAGGATTTCGAGAGCAGCAACTTTGGACCAGGCAAGGATGACAGACTGCTGGGTCCAGCTGGGGTGGCACCATTGTGGTTGACACTGACATGCACCGCTTCCTAGTCTCTTCTGCAGCTCAGGCTTGTCCTGTCTATAGCCACACAGCCTGTCTTGGTGGTTTGATCAGGTTTCACCTGGTGGATGTGGCTGTCGCTTTGTTCAGGAAACAAAATATTGTTCTGAGGAGGGGGCTGCTCCCAGGCAGGGCCAAGAGGACAGAGCGTCAGCCGAGGCTGGTGGGTCTCTCAGACCCTAACCACTCCACCCGACATTCAGTCCGGCCTTAGAGGACCAAGCTCCCCTGCCCCGCTCTCCACCCCTCGGCCTGCCCAAATAAGTGAGTGACAGCCCCTCCATTCCCCCTTCCCTGGCTCCTCAGAAACACAACAGATTTAATTTTCTACACAAGTGAGGAAAATGTACTTTCTCAAATAGCCCCAGGGACACACAAAGAGGGAGAAAGCTAATTATCTCCTGTAGTTTCCTCTAGAAGGGGACAGTGTGGCCTTAAAGATGGGGAGAAGACACCAGTGGGGCCATAGACCGCCCCCAGACGACATCCTGGGCTGGGGTGGGGAGGGGGCACTGCTGACATTTAGGAAACTGGGGGACAACAGGCCATCACACACAGCCTGGCATCCAGAGTGTGTTGGCAGGACCTGGCAGTGCCACAGGGAGGTCACTGAGATGGGGATGGTTGGGTGACAAGGCTTTGTTTTGTCCTTCCGGGCCCTCACAGTGAGTGGTCTCTCACAGAGATGTCAGGATACGGAGACCTAGCAGCTCCAAATCTGAGAATCCAAAATGAGACCATGACACTCTCCGTGTGACAGAAACCTAATTAAAGCTGGACAGAAAGAGGCAAGAAAACCACTTAATCTAGCCTCTATTTGCCTTGCTAATTTAGGGGTGTGTGTGTGTGTAAGTGTGAATGTGGACGTGTGTGTATGTGAGTGTGTGTTTTCCTGTTGGGTGAATGTTTATAAAATCTTAATTAGGTTGTGTGTATTGGAACAGAGATGGAAATATGTCTTATTTTTTCCTCCCTGTAATGGTCTCTTGTCCCCTGGGGACATTAAACTCCACACACAATATTCTCCAAGTACGGAAAGTAGTAATGGCCTCTGACGATGGGTTTCAGGGGAGGAAGGGAAGAGTCTCTGATTCGATCACAGATGGATGGCTGATAGCTAACTTTTTTTTTCTTTTTAAATCAAAACCTCAAATTGGACTCAAAGCAGCTATTTATTACCTGTCAGGAGAAGCTGGCATTTGAATATCAAATTCATATTAAATACATTTTTAATAACCTCTCATGTGACAGGTCCATGGGCCAGAGAGGAAGCTCACATTTTCCTCCACACACTCACCCTTTGCATATCTTGTGAAAAGGCAGGGTCCACAGGGGCCCATGTGTCCACCTAGTTCTCAGGTGAGGCTCAGGTGACCGGTCCAGCGATCACACCTGGAGCACCAGGTGGAGTCTGGGAGCACTCTGGGCATCTCCAGATAACTTGTGAGGACTTGGGCTGCCAGGTCCCATCCCTGGGGCTCTGATGTGTGGGGTTGGGTGTAGAGTGTGAGTCTGTGCTCTCAAGAGCTTCACAGGTGGTGATGACAGTCCAGAGACCACATTTTTTTGTGGAGGGATTCAACCTTAGGCCTTCATATTGAGTTAGATCTCCCTGCTCAATCTTTCTTTCTTTTTCAAAATTTCTTAAATTTTGAAACAAGCTCTTACTAAGTTGTCCGGGTAGAACTCCAATTCGCAATCCTCCCACTCCAGCCTCCCAAGTGCTGGGATTACAATCTTATATCCCACCAAGCCAGGCCAGAGACTACACTTTGAGAATGGCCGGCCTTTAGGACCAAATTCTGCTCTGAAAGTGCTTAGAAAAGCAGACAGGACTCAGTGTCGCCTTCCACCCCAAGGGCCGCTTGGATCAGAGGGAGAATTCAGGTTGGCATCAAGGGTCTGGCTCAGTGCAAATAGGTGGAGAGGAAAGGGGACCCCACTTGGGAATCACTCACGCTATGTTAGCTGCACAAGTAAGCAAATGCAAGAAGGCCCATCGTGGAAACTCTTCTTTCTGCCCTTCCTCCTGTCCCTTCTCCCCTCCAGGCTCACAAGGAAAGGGGGCAGTCTGTCTTCTGTGGGGACCCAGAGATGCTTAGGGACAGCTGTGGCTGTACATTCTCGGAATACCTGAGGTTTTACTGTTCACAGCCCCCCAGCCTCTTCCTCAGATTCTGAGCTGATGGTTTGTAGGGTGGAGCCCAGACATTTCATTTTTAAAAAAACAATAAAGCTCCTCCCGTTCGAGGTTGAGCATCACTGGCCTAGACCCAAGGACACTGCATCTCCAACTACAGCTCACTGGAGAGGTGGGCACCAGCCGCACTCTGCGCCTTCAACCACAGCCCAAGCCCAAGCAGGGAGCGGAGCATCTGCCTCCGCTGAGAGTGGGCAGCCTGCTGCTCCTGCCTGCGCTCCTCATGCACACCACATGCCTAGACTCCTGGGACAGAGGGGCAGATGGAAATGTCAGGGAGTCTGTGTTGACGCTGCTTTTGGGTGTCACCCAAGTGCTTGTTTCCTGTCAGATTCCGGATGTGGCATTTAGATAGTAAACTGCTGCTGCCAGGCACTTGCTGGGGAGATCAAAGCACCCAGCAGCATCCAGAGACATCTGGGGTTTGGCTGCCAAGAGCTGGCAGCTCTGGGCGTGGGGCAGGACAAGGCTGGCACATGTGCAGCTACAAGTCAGACTGTGGCGACAGCAGTGCACTGGGGGGAAGGGGGACTTCACGCCCCCAGGGCTCCTTCGCCTCCAGTCCTGAGTCTTCCTGTCAGCAGGAGCCACACTCACCTGGGACAGGAAGCATGGTGTTGTGGACTCTGATGGCTGCCATCACCTGATGTCCTTCATTGTAAGGTGACACAGACTCCACACACTGTGGTGTAGACAGCTCCGAGGGTCCATCTCAAATGGCTTCACCCTCAGGAGCAGATGTCCGGAAGTGGGTCCTGGGTAGGGGATGCCATTGTCTCTTCCTGCATCTTCACATTAAGAATGACAGAGAGGCTGGATCTCTTCCTCCGGAGGTGCAGGTATACGACTGCCTATCTGACTCAGAAGGTCTGGCTGTCCTCACGTCCCTGGGTGTCTCTGGGGGTACCTCCTGGAGGTAGTGGACCGAAGACAGGAACAGGAGGGCCAAACCTTCAAGTCACGCTGTACCAGGGCACAAACCTGGGCATGAGTAGCCTTCCGGGAAGTGTCCCTGCTCGCTGTGAGTCCTCAGCAGCTGCCCAATGTCACTGGTGCTTATTAACCTTTTCTATACAAAGCAAAGAACATCCTGTCTTTCCACACAAGCACTCAGGAATTTCAATTATTTAGCGTTTGGCTCCCCCCTCCCCACTTTCCCATAGACACCATTATTAATAATTCTCTGGTTGGATTTCTGAAAGAACAGTTTGTCTCGTCTTGACAGGAGAGTTGAGAGCATGCATGTGAGCTCGTGCGGGTGTGCGTGTGTGCGTGTGTGTGTGGAGGGGAGGGGGATGCGCGCGCACGCATGTGTGCATAGTGCTGCCCTGGGGCCCAGGGTGGACTTTGACTTCTCCTCTCCCTAGACTCAGTTCTTCTCATGGCCAGAAAGAAAGCTAATGGGTCCACCTCCCCACTCTCCAGTGTCCCTCCCTGTCCCTAAGCTGAGAGGCTTGGGGTCTCTCATCAGGATCACTGCTCTAAGGAAATTTGCTGCTGGAAGGTCTGGTGCACTGTTCTACCCTTCCAGCCTCCTCTTCTTGCTCAGAGAGTCAAGGAGGAGGAGGGACCCCCAACACAAAAGGGGCTCAGAAGACCCTGGAAACAGAGGGTGAGGCAAGAGCTCGCCCACTGCCTCCTCTTGACCTCGTGAGGCACCCAGACTGGCCCTTCTTTACTTTGAATGTCTTTAATCAGATGTACATATTTCTCTTTTCCCTCAGCTGCTCAACTTCCTGTCTTTCTGTCCACGCTTTGCACATTTTCACATCTGAGTTTCTGTTGTAATTGCAAAGTTCAAGGGTTAACGCTGGATTCCCCTTCTGAACAACCTTTCCAGATTTATTTGGTAAAACTCCCTGTCTCTTCTCTTGATGGATCCCATATCCACTGGTTTGTTTGCTCTTTGTATAATTTGTATGGTAGGCTAGAAGACTAAGCTGTTATAATTGTTTAAGCAACAGTGGGATGTTTGAATAACAAAGTGCATTTCTCTCTTGGCCAATAGTACCGTAGGGTCAGTGGCTTGGATTGGTGGAGCTTTTATGTTCTTTGTGGCATTTGGAGACCAGGTTCCTCCGATGTGAAGTTCTGCGTTTCCTGAGGCCTTTCAGCCAGAACCATGCCTGAAACTGGATTGTGGGAGTTGAAGTCAGCCAAAAGGGAGGAAAAAGACAGCTTGGCTGTTGTCCTTACTCCGAAGTTCCCTTCTCCATGAGTCTGTCTTCACCAGCACAATGACCTGGGTTTTACATCAATGGTACTTTATAATAAACAAGGCAGACAGCTCCAGATTTCAAGCTGGGTTAGATAGAATCCTACAAATGTTTCCCAAGGTCCTGTCCCAGCCAGGTGTGGTGGAGGCCTGGTCTCCCAGCATTCTGGGATGCTGAGTGAGAAGGATTGCAAGTTCACACCCAGCCTGGGAAATTTAGTGAATTGGCTAAATTTTGTCTCAAAATGCAAAACAAAGAAAGGAGCTGGGGATGTGGTTTAATGTGAAGGCACTGGGCTCAATCCCTGATACCACAGAGGAAAAAAATCTCTGCCCCTTAGTTATTCAAGTACACTGAGTGTATGGAGTAGTGAGAGGAGGACCAGCCTCTGAGCCACAGGCTTGACTGTGAAGCTAATGCACTAACCTAGGTGCTCTGGTAAAGGAATTTTGCAAATGTGATTAGCTGACCTTAAGAATAGGAACATTGTCTTGGATTTCTAGGTAGACTCACAGTAACCATGCAAGAAGACTTCACAGGCTCGAAGTCATGTGTGAGATCTAGGGAGAAGCCTCTGCCTCCATATGTGTGTAAAGAGGTCCCCAGCCATAGCCAGCCAGGAAATGAGCTATAGTCCTACACCGGCAAGGAGCCTGAATTGATCAACAACCTGAATGAGCTTCGAAGGAGATTCTACTCACATCCAGTGAGAGCCCAGGCAACACACACCTTGATGTTCTTTCCAAACCTGGAGCCATCTTGGATTTCTGAGCTACGCTGGCTGCAGTAATCAGTGTGTGTTGGGTTAATCCAGTAGGTTCATGATGATTGGCACTAGGAAATGAATACAGAGTCCTCACATGGCATCTGTCTTCATGTTTATGTTAGGCAGTTGGACTGTGGCGGAGCTGACCTTGGCTGGGCTGGGCCACACACAGACTTCCAGGAGGGCTATGGCAATGACAGAGGCACTAGAGACCGCTTCAAAGCTCATCATGGTCAAAGCATCTTTGGCTTGAAGGCATCACGTGGCCAGGCCCAGCATCTGGAGGTGAGGAAATGTATCACACCCACACAAGCTTAAGATCACTGCTGTTACCAGCAAAACCAGAATCTATGATTCTGTACCAGAGGGCAGGCGAACCTGGGGACCACAATCCTCTCTGTGCAGCTTCCATTTTACAGTTCAACCTGATCCCTTATCCTGCTGTCTTCCTATAGCTTCACCACCTTCAGACATGCAACACAAGTTTCTTGTGTTTATTTTCTTGTGTACATGTATCTCCCATACTAGAACATAAGCTCCATGAAGATGGGAAGCAGTGTCTATTTTGCTCCCTATGTGTCTTAAACATGGTGAGCAGATCTGGAACATAACAGGAGGTCAATATGTGCTTGTTGAATGAACGGGTGAACTTATCTAAGATGTCATCAAACACTGTGGTCCTTGTTGTAAGTTGTGGCTCATTTTGTGCTTGGAAAAGCAGCCCTCACCACAGCCCAGGGAAATGGACAAAAGCCTCATCACAACGCAAAAACAAACTTGATTCCCGGCTCTCATTTCGAATCTCTGATGGTATCAAGGAGTTGGAGGAAGCGCTAAAAATAACCCTCCAAAAATCATCTGAGAGAACAACACTCTTCCTCTCCGGCTGGCTGTTGGCGGGGCCCCGGGTCTATAAATTCAAACCGTGGGGCGTGCCAATCCCCAAAGACTTCACTCCTGGAGCTAAGATAATAATCCCAGGGTTTTGGCAGGATTTTCTGGATCTCACTCGGCTTCTCTTCAGCATGAAAGGACGGCTCGTCCCTGCCAAATGGAACCACCTCAGAAAAGCTGGCCAGGACCGTTAGCGCCTCTCCCCACAGAGCCGGCTAATTGGTGGATTCCAGTAGTGTCTGTGGTGTGCCAAGCGTGTGCCTGTTATCCCACGCAGGTCTCCACATAGCAGGTGTTGTTTTTATCCCCTTCCTAGATGGGAAATGAACTCACTTTCCCAAAGTTACACAGACAGAGCCATGGAACAGATTCACACTCAAACCTGTGGCTCAGAGGCTGGTCCTCCTTCCACTGTGCCATAAGGCTGGAAGGTTCTAGAATTCTCAAAATGGGGCCTGTGGGGAGTGTGGGGGCTGAAACAGCCTAGAGTCAGGTGCTAGAGCTGGTGTGTGTGGGGCTGGGAGGGAGGTCTGTGTATAATTTGTAACTTGTGACCTGGCTTCTTGCATTCCTGAGTTCCTTTTTATGACTCCTGTGTTCTTAGACAGCAGGGACACAGTGGCACAGGAAGGCGGCCATGTTGGAGCAAAAGAACCACAAGACGAGAAACGATCAGGGACAGACCTGACCCCAGGTCTTGACTAGAATTAGTGCTAGATGGACCCAGAAATCACCATCATCATGGGCACCATTGTAATGTTTTTACTAATACTATTACTTACCAGCTGGGCTGGTAAGTCCTCACTGTCACACCACTGCAAGATTAGTATTTATCAGTACAAGATTAGTAATTAATATAATGCCTATCACTTGATCATTATTACATTATTACTGTATCAGTCTATCATAATCACCATCTCATAATATCATAATAATCACTGTATCATATATCACAACATATAATCATATCACTCTTTCATAATAATGATTATAATAATAAATACATATTACATTTGCTATGCGTCAGGCATCCATTAAAAATTGAGCTTCAGTACTAGGATGATCCTCAATTGATGGAAAAAAGGAACTGAGGCATGTTGAGGATGCTGCCCAGAGTACCCCTCAGTAAACGGTGAGCAGGGCAGGCCTGGCACGCTGAGTCCAGGGCCGGAGAACACAGACATTATGTTTTCATTTAAAATGCTGCGATGGTGAGCACTCTGGACTCACACTCAGTCAGAGTAAGAGGCAGAGCCGGGAGGGCAAGGCCTGGAAACCCAGGATCAGAAGGCCCTGACCTCCCAGAGACAGCGGCCTGGAGGAGTGGGACAGCAGTTGTATTAAAATGCAAATTTCTGCCTTGCTTGCTGGTTTATCATCTGACTCGTTATACAATTTGCCAGTTATAGAAGAAAAATTACCATAATGGGGCCCTAGGGAATGGTTGTAAAAAGGAGACCAAACGTTACTTATCGGCCGTTCCACTACAATTATCTTCGGTGTTTGTTCTTTTCCTCCTCAAAAAAATGAAACCATCAATGCTAGGGACAGGGTGCTGACCGGCGGAGGTAGAGGCTAGCCTTTGATGTGCTTTCTCCCTCTACCCGCCCACCCCCCAACCCCGCCTGGCCCAGTGCTCTCTGCCAGCAGGCTGGAGGGGAATTTTCCAAGCAGGAGGAGAGACAGAGCTTCTGCAAGGGAAGTTCAGGCATCTGCTCCACTTTTCTGCTGTAAGGCTGCCAGTATCCTCTTTCTTGAGGGCTCAAGGTAGAAGTGGGACAATTAAGAAGACCTCTTGAGCATAATCGCTTGGTCTCAGCAGGGCCCAGACAGGTACTCCCGGGCTCAGGGGGCTGCAGGTGGGCAGGCTTCCACAAGGGGGCAGTTGCCGCATGGGGCAGCCCTCCGGCAGCTCAGATCTGAAGCTGTCTTGCCAGCCTGTGTGTGCCAGCCTGAGGCTGCTCCTGGGCTCCTCATAGGCAGGGGCTGAGCCTTTTCAATTTGATTCTCTCAGTATCTAGCCTAGTGCTTGGAACTTAATAAGCAGGAAATAAATATTTGATGAATGAATGAAAGCGTCTGTCTGTGAGCACGTGTCTGAGTGTTTCCAGGTTATTCCAAAGTTCTCCCCAGGGCTGGCTTCTTTCAGGTCTAGCCAAATCTTCTCCAGGCCCCAAGGCCTCTGATGGTTTCACAGACTTCTCTAATCAGCATATGAAAACAGACAGGGGAGCAGATAATGATGCTCTGCAGGCTGCCTGTGCATACTGTTTTGATATTTATGGTTTTTTTTTTTTTTTTTTTTGCAAACCCTGGGCTTCCCTGTTATCCTTTTGGGCTCCACTGTGGACTCAGAACTTCTTTTGTCTTAGTTCGTGCAACACCTGCTTTGCATTTACTTCTGCCACAGTATGAAAAGTAAGCCCTCAGTGTTCCTTAGTTAAATTTACAAAGAACAAAGTCAATGCCACATACCACCTGCTTCGTAATCATGCCTAGCAGGGAGCTCTCCAACCCCCAGCTTCTCGGGGGTTTCTGCAGAGAGTCCAGGCGTGACTGTTGGCTTGTGGACAACTTCTCAGAAGTTACACTCACATGGCAGCTGAGGCCGGGGTGTTAGGTGGATCAGAGGATACCTTTTTAGTTTGATCTCTGGCTCTCTACCCCATAAGTGTTAAAAACAGCCAGTGTTCATGCTCTCGTTGGCCAGACAGTCAAGTCACTTCCCAGAAGAGGTAGAACGTGTTACTTTGTACCTCTGAGCCTATGGCGAAGGAGACGAGCTTTTCTCATGGTTGGAAGTTTCTTTCCCAACAGGAAGGTGGAACTGTGAGGTGAGAACATTCACTGGTTTTCAGTGACAATCACACATTCCTGGAGCAGGAGTCAGCAGCTACAGCCCAAGGATCAAAGGCAGCCTGCTTTCTGTTATTTACAGCCTGTGAGCAAAAAATGCTTCTTATGGTTTTAATGGTGGGGAAAAAATGAAAAGAATATCATTCCATGACAAGTGACAGTGATATCAAGTTAATATTTCAGTGTCCACAAATAAAGTTTTATTTGAACCCAGCCTTGCTCATTGATGTGCTTATTGTCCAGAGATGATTTTGCACCCACAGTTGCAGAGCTGAATAGTTATGATAAAGACCGCAGGACCTAGCTGGGTATGATGGTGCGCACCTACGATCCCAGCACTATGGAAAGCTGAAGCAGGAGGATCACAAGTTTAAGCTCAGCCCTGGCAATTTAGTTACTTAATGAGACATTGTCTTGAAAAAATAAAAATTTCTGAGGATATAGCTCAATGCACAGGCCCAGAATTCAATGCCTGGTATGACAAAGAAAAAAGAAATAGACCATGGGACCTTCAAAACCTGTAAGACTCACCATTTGACTCTTGACAAAAAGCACTTACTGAACTCTGTTCTCCAACCTGGGACTGTCCCTCTGATCACTCCCACCCCCATCCCCAATCTGGCAATCTGAGTATCACAGGAAATATTCTTGGTTCAGGGGAGATTTTTCTCTTACTTTACCTTGTACTTCTAGAAATGAAGAGAGTCAAGTAAGGAAGCAGGAAGCTGAGGGCTGATGGTTCTTGGTACACAGCATTTCCAAGTCAGGTGAGCTTCCTTCTCTGCTTCGATAACAATGCTTCCACAAGGGGTTGCAGAGATCTCAGACAGATAGGTTTGTAGTAGTGACCTGAGGACCAGAGAGCCAAATCTCCAAGAACCACCTCACCAGTGCTCCCTCTGTCCCTGTCTTCTGGGTACTTGTAGACACCCCCGGTTTTAGTTTTGAAGGTGTGATCATAACCCATGTGTGATATTAAATACTCAACTCACAGACATTTTCTGAGTACAACCACAGGCAAATTCTGTGCCACTCAGGGAAAAGCAGCATTATAAATAGGGACAATGTCCTGTGGTCAGAGAGCTTCAATGTCTTCGTGGCCAGTGCATGCAAAGCCCATCCCAGGCTCACCCCAGTGTACTGAGTATCTGCTTATTTGTTTGTTTTGGTAAGGGGGATTGAACTCGGGATCTCGTGCTTTTGAGGCAGGCGCCAGCACTACTGAGCTAAATCATCAGCCTTGTACTGGGTATTTGTCATTGGGCACCCATAACTTTCTCATGCATGATTTTCAAGTCCACCCCTCTGTGGAAGAAAAAATAAACATCCTCTACAGAAGAGGGAACTAAGGCTCAGGGAGTAGAGCCTTGAATGTGGTTTAACCTTCAAGTGTCTGTGGGTGATTTTGAGGGGCGAGGAAGGGAGCCAGCCTGGACGGCTTAACAACAGACCCCATACAGAGGCGAATCTCAGAGGTTGGAGACAGGGAAGACTGCTTCTGTCCCAACAGAATGAGCACTTTTCCGGCCAGATTCCTCCATCTAGTGGGTATCTCTGGATCTTCTGGATTCCAAAGCTCACACAAACAGCACAGCTTCTGCAGAGACAGAGAGAAGAGCACAAAAAGATGGTGCTGCTGCTGTTCTGTGGACAGCTCGGCAGACAGAAAAAAGAAGAGTGGGTGGCTCATTTCGGGGAGAGCCTCCGTGTTAATTCTTAGGCACCATTCTGAGAGGAAATTGTCTAAGCCTCTGGCCTCCCGGGAGCCACACTTTACTCTTTGCCAAACAGGTGGGTCCCAGAGGGTGAGTGGATGGGCTTGTTTCATTCTGCCTTGAATTATTCGCTGGCACACCTGTGCTCCTCCCTGGATTATAAACCCTCTGGCTGCAGGGACAGTCTTTCAGTCTCACTCAGATGTGCCAAACAGACAAATATTAAGTGCCTACTGTCTGCCAGACAATCTGCTAGCTGCAGGACTCAGTGCTCTATATATGGTAGGTGTTTAGGAAATGCTGATTATATGAATGAGTCTCTGCTGATTCAGTTCGCACCAGTGCCAGGCTTTTTCTAGGGCCTTCCAGGAGGTACCAGTCTTTGGAAAAGGAGGAGGAGGGATGACACAGATATTCAGGGTAACCTCATTTTTCCTGTCGCCTCATGCATCTCTGCCTTGGAAGAGTTGTTCTTCCCACCATGAAGGGTCAGTGGGTCAGTGTCACAGCTGCTGCTTCTTACTGAGAACACTTCTTACGAACCCACAAAGAGGCAAAGATTCTTTCCCAGTCTTCTTTTTCGAGCCTCATTTACCTTGTCCTGGAATTCCCCCAGTTCTAATTCCATTACCATATTTGGTTCCCATAAATGCTTCTCAGTTCAAAATCACAGGATTCCCAATAGTGAAGACTTCACGTTAGGTTCTGGAAGAGGAACTGAGGGAGGGACTCTCACTTTTCTTCATGCAACCAATAAGCCCAGCCCTTGAGTGCTGGCAGGAGAAAGTGCTCATTCTGTTGGGACAGAAGCAGTCTTCCCTGTCTCCAGCCTCTGAGATTTGCCTCTGTATGGGGTCTGTTGTTAAGCCCTCCAGGCTGGCTCCCTTCCTCACCCCTCAAAATCACCCACAGACACTTGGAGGTTAAACCACATTCAAGGTGTTACTCAATGTTAGGGTTCACAAACAAATGACTGTAGGGGTGATACACCCAATGGCCTGGTTCCCCAGACATACCTTGCTCTCTGAAGATCTCTTCCATCTCTGTGTGAGGATAAGCCAGGTGGTGGCATCATTGTGGCATCTGCCATCCAGATCTATCAACTAGATAGCTTCACTCCTTCAGGATAGGCCAGGAGAGGAAGACCAGAGACTCATCCAGTTTTCAGCCAGAGGAAGCCTCATCTTTTTGGGTAGTAGATGATAGATCACTTGACCCTCCATGAAGATACATGACCTTCAAGTCTGCAAACTCTATAGGCCATTCTTTTAGAACATCACCGGTCAACCCCACTTCCATGCAAGCGATGTAGAAAAGCAACAAGGGGCCATCTGGTAATCATCACTCATTTAAAAAAATGGGGAGGTAGGGCCAGGGATTTAGCTCAGTGGTAAATGAGGGTTTACCCTGGTTAATCACATACAGTACTGGATGTGGAGACTCACGCCCAGCAGCAATCAGTACCACATACCACAGTGCTGGGCGTGGTAGCTCATGCCTGTAATCCCAGCACTCGGGAGGCAGAGGCAGGAGGATTGCTGTGATGTGAGTTTGAGGCTGAGCTCAGGGCCAGCCTGAACTACAAAGCAAGACTCTGTCTCAAAAAAACAAACAAACAAACAAACAAACAAACGAAAACAACAAAAGAAAAGGGGAGGTAGAGAGGATGTGTTCTGTTGCCTCTTATCTCCTCCTCTTTCAAGTCCTCAGAACTGTCCAAGTGTCTGTTATGGCTGGTATCTAGATGTCCCTGACAGTCTCATGTGCTCATAGGTGGAGCTTTTGGGAGGTGACAGGGTCCTGGGGGCATGTTACTCATCACCAGATTCACCCACTGGTTTACAGCTGGGTGTGATGTGGGGAGAGGAAGCCTGATGGGAAGAGGTGGGTCTTGGGAGCACAGCCTACAAAGACATATTTAGCCCTCCTCCCCCTTTGATCCCTGTCTTCCTGCTGCAACTTATTTTCCATACAACATCCTACCATGAGGCGGGCAGAGTATGCCTTACTGAAACTGAGAAAGATCACAGGTCTCAGGGGCTCCTGAGGGCTTCCAGAGTGTGTGTTCCTGCCCCTCTCATGTTCCCTCACTTATTTTTCTTGGTCCCAGTGATCTTGTCTCAGTCACTTGGATCTGAGTTTAAAATGACTTGAGTCATAAGTCTTGAGTCATAAGAAAAAGCCAGGGTGTGCTAAGACTTGAGTCATTTTAAACTCAGTTACTCAGATTCTTCTAAGAATTTGTACCTCTGTTGGGTATTGAACAGCAGCTCTGACCTCTGTTCTCCTAGATGCTCAAAGTATCTCCTTTTCCAAGGTCTCTAGGTATAGCCAAATGTCCTCTAGGAGACAAGATCACCCCATGCTGAAAACCACTTAGGAAAAGAAAACAGATGTCAGTGGGAGGTTTCATTATTTTTGATTTCATGACTATTCCACAAAAGAGTCCTGCTAGCTACCATTCCTTGACCTTGAACTGTTCAAATCGACATTAGCCTTCAGAGTCCTCTCTACCCACGCCAGCCATGCACCCCCACACACCAGGGCCCACCTCAACACACTCCTGCAGGAGGCCTGTCGTGGCGTCAGCTCCTGGAAGTGGAAGCATGGTGAGGAATGTTGATGAGCAGCTGATTAAGGAATCGACAAGGTAAAGGGCAAAGGAATCTGACTCAGAGAGGTGAGTAGGTCATCTGGGGCTGTGATGGCCCAAAGTAGGATGTCATGGTCCAGGAGTAGAGTAGGCTCACCAGGGAGGGCGCAGGAGGTGACCGCATTTGTTAAACATTTGGAGTTTAAAATCAACGTGAGGGCTTTATCTCCTTCAACCTTCTGAGCATCGACTATTTGATCAACTGTGAATCCCTTTGCCTTTTAAATGTTTAACTATAAGCTGTTGACTCTGGGTTAATGTATGCTCCCGCCTTTCCTTCCTCCCAGGCTGAGCCCTCTCTCCTGCATAGGGGTGGGAACTGTCACACTTTGTCCCCTGAAGGACCAAACACAAATGGGAAATAAGGTAGCCAATGGAAAGATCTAAAGACATTAGCCAAGTTAGAAAAGGTTCATAATGCGGTGTTAACTGGACTCAGACAGGCACAGAGGTGCAAAGCAAGGGAGATCTCTGATCTTCCTAAGATGGACCCATGGTTGTGTGCTCCCCTGCATGTGTGCACACGCTCACTGGGAAAACATCCCTGAGCAGATGATCAGAAAGGCTAATAGTTGTTACCTCGAGTGGTGGATCATGATTTGTTTTGCTCCTCATACTGTTCTTTGCTTGGTTTTAGACTTTTTCTCCCATCAGTATGTATTAATTTTATAATCTAAGAGAAATTTTAAAGTACTTATTTTGTATCTTATTATTTTTCCGTGCCTGCAGAAGTTAGGAAGAGAAGTGGATGTTGTTTCCAGAAGTGTAGCCGAGGCTGGCATGGGGTGGGGAAAAGGCAAGGCTGGTTATATGGAGGTCCACACTCCTATGCCCTCCCACAAGTGAGAGGATGTGTGTGGTCTCGAGTGCCAGCCTGATGGGTCCTCAAAGCCTCCGATCTTGTCTAGAGGCATCTAAAGTTTCAGAGATCAGAATGCAGGGCCCCTGTCCATGTGCTTCACTGGATCCATAGGGCAGAAGCTCAGCTCCACTTCAGAATGCAGCCCGGCAGTATGGC
The DNA here is from genome assembly GCA_004026965.1 of Petromus typicus. Classification (NCBI taxonomy): domain Eukaryota; kingdom Metazoa; phylum Chordata; class Mammalia; order Rodentia; family Petromuridae; genus Petromus; species Petromus typicus. The sequence continues at coordinate 54,328 of PVIR01000901.1, read as the reverse complement.
CTGTGACCCAGCTACCACCCATTCACAAGTCCCATCTCTTGAGGTGCTGCTGAGTCCTCTGACCTCTAACATGAGCCCTGCCCCTGCCCCCCACCAAAGGTCACTTTGGAGGAAAGTCACTGCAGGGTGTGCTAAGAGAGTAGCGAGGTGAGAGTCTACAGCTGGGTATGTCTCCACCCAGGCCTTGTGGTTGGCACTGGGTCCCCCAAGGGAGGAGCAAGGTGAAGACCTTGTTCCTTGGCTTCTCTGCAAATACCGCCTGGAGCATCTCAATGAACTGGCTATCGCTTGGGTGGAGCAGGCCTCTGTCTTTGTGTCTCCCTTCCAAGGTCCCCACCGGAAATTAATCAAAGGCTGGAATAGTTTGTATCTTCATTCTTTAGTCACGAGCCTGGCTCAAGGAGTGCATGATGTTTTGGGTCCTTCTCAGGCCTTGGGCAGCCTTTTTCTGGGGTCTTCACGAGCCTCCAGGACAGTAGTTTGTCTCCACTGAGGAGCTGGTTCTCTGGGACCTATCATTCTGCTGAGCTCCGCAGGGGTTTCCAGGCCAGTCTCAGTTTTCCTCGAGGGACTGGGGCAAGAAACCAGGATCCCTTCCCAGCTCTCCCAGCCCCAGCACTGCTCCTGTCCGACCTCACCAGCTCCACTCAGCTAGGTATTCTGTGTATAGTGAAATCCCTGAGTTTGGAATCTGTGATAATTTCCTCTGAGTGCGGACAATGTTCAGCTTTGCATTTAAAATCGGGCTCCTAAGCAAATTACTTCAGTAAATAAAATTTCAAGGCCAGCTGCTTGTCCTACTCCAGCAGCCCTTGTTTCAGGCAAGGGCACCACAGAGGGAGGATAGTGACAAGCAGAAGAGGAATGTGCCGCTGTGGGAGTCCTGCAGAAGACTTGTCTGATTTGGAAGAGCTGGCTGGGCCCTATGTAGGCTTCCTGTGGGGTGGGGTAGGGGGCTGGGCAAGCCTAGCCAAGCCTTATAGACTGCCCCCTACCCATGTGGACAGAATGGCAGATGCCACAAAAGAGGTCTAGTCTGAATGTCACCCTCATCCCTTCTGCTCAGCCTGCAGCAAAGAGCATTAGAGTCAGCCCTTGCCTTTGAATCCTGATTTGAATTCTTACTAGCTGTTTGAACATAGGCAAATAATTTGTTTTCTCTCTCTCTCTCTCTCTCTCTTTTGTGTTATTGAGGATTGTACCCCAGGACCTTCACACTGAGCCAGAGCTCCTTTTTAATTTTCTATTTTGAGGCAAAGTCCCACTAGTCACTAGGTTGGTTAGGCTGGGCTCCAGCTTGCCACCTTCCTGCTGCAGCCTCCCAGAGTGCTGGGATTATAGGCATGTGAGACCATGCCTGGCTTAATTTGCCTTTTCATAGTTTGCTAATATCCAATTCTGAGTATTTGCTAACTCCAGGCACTGGGCTTAGTGCTCCTGCAGTTTCAGTTATTCTTCACCCTTCCCTTTGCAGATGAAGAAACTGAGGCAGAGAGCAATAGAGAGATGTGTTAAGAGACTTGCCCAGTGAGGGTGGTGCAGCCGAGGGACCCTTGCTTCTGGGTGAGTGAGCACAGGAGCCCCGGCAGCAGTGAGCGCTGGATGAATGGTTGCTACGTGTTGCTCTTTTGGCCTAGGGTTCCTGCCCCAAGCTTTTTCCAGCCAGGCAAACTCTTTGGAAAGAGCCATCCCCAGAAGAGCTTCCCTCTGTGGAGCCTGGGAGCTGGGAGCTCTTTGTCCCTCCCAGGTGCTACCCAGTGAGGCTGGGCACCGAAGGGCCAAGAGTGTGTAGTTTTCCTGCTCCCCCCATAGCCCTGATTGGAGCCCATTTACATCTTAAAATCCAACTTAGAAAACCACAATCCATCAGCTAGTGATGGTGTAAATTGCTTTGCTAAATATATTTCTGGTACATGGTAAGTAAAAATATCATGAATTTAATAAGCCTTGGAATTCACATTTTTCCAATCCTAATTAAGTTTCTCCTCTGCGTCGGACGTGCTCTTCGTCTGTGAGGTTGCCAGGGAAGGCTGAGCCCAGCTCGGGCTCGGCATCCATGAATACATTCCTTCCTCCTGTGTGCATGCTGTGGGGCTGGGTCATCTTTCCCACTGCATGGAGGCCGCCTAATCTCAGGGAGGATCATGGTGCTAACAGGGCCCGCGACCAGCAGCCAGGATTTGAATCCAGTTCTGGCCACTTCCTTCCACTGCTGGTCCTACCAAGTCAGTCAAGGGCCCCTCTGGCCACAGGATCTGAGTCCAGCTTAGCTGCTCCCTGGACCATGAATCCCTTTTCCAGCTGTTCACATGCCACTTTCTCACCTGTGAGTCCCCTATACTCCTGTGACATACCACACACCTAGATACCCTCCGTAAGTGCTACTACCTGTGACAAAGACAGCACAGCTGATGTAGGATCAGGCACACATGACCAGCATGGCTGTAGTGAGAAGGATCTGGGAAGGCTCTTTTTTTTAGATGTGATTACCTGGGTAGATTTTGAGTGAAGCAGAGGTCTGACCACATCCAAGCAGTAGAAGGCCTGGGTAAGGTGGGCTGACGTCTCCAGGGCAAGGACACTGGAGCAACGGCCTTGGGACAGGAGCTGCGTCTTCAGGTTGCCAGCCCACCTGCCCATGCACATCCTGGGAGGGCTGGATGTGCCAGCCTCCCCTGAAGCCTTGAGCCACTTCCTTCCAATACTTCTTCACGCACATGGTTGCGTGTGTCCTGCTGCAGGGCCCTGACCAGCACAACACTATTGAAGCCCAGTGCCAGATCCTGTCCTTATGGAGCCCACATGGGGTCCCAGAAACAAGATCGTTAGAACCTGAAATGGGCTGCAGAGTAGGGGTGATGCTCCTCCATCAGGGAAGAAGCAGGACACTCAAGAATGGATCAGAGCAGAATCCGAATCCCCCCAATGGGGACAACACCTCCTTGCAAGGTCAGCCTGAGTCAGATAGAATGAGGCATGAGCACTTTGGACATGGAGACGACCAGGAGAAGGTGGAGTGCATAAGAAACCCAGGAGTCTGCTGCTGGGTGGAGGCACCCACAGCCTTGTGGAGCACTGTGGCTTGGCTTCCTGTCTCCCAAGCTCTGCCTTCCTGGGCCCTCCAGATGGCCCAGATCCCAGAGAGGTACCTTCTCATTTGGGGGGGCGGGCAGGCAGATCCTGTCTGTGGGAGGGGAGTGCTTGAATTCTGGCTCGTCACTGAGCCTGCTGCAGCGCTGTGGTGTAACTGTCTGTGGTACATTAGCGGCACATTACAGGGTTATGTTCCATAGCACAATGTATTCCCTAGATGGGGGATTTCGGAGAGCAGTGCCCAGGCCCCAGGGAGGGGAGGCTGGAGGCCTCCTGCCTTCTCCTGCTAGGCCTGAGGCTGTACCAGGCATTCTGCTTCCTTTTAGGAGGCCTCCAAAGCTTAGGGGAAGCCCACCGCCTCAGTCCCTGTCCCAGGTTCCCCAGGAATGTACACTGGGTTCGTGGGTCTGCAGAAGGCCAGGCAAGGTCTCATAAGTGGCCAGTGGCTTTCACAGCTGAATACCCTCAGCCTTGAAGAGTTTGTGGCCCGTCTCTGGGGTAAGCGACAGGCCCTGCCTATTCTGGGCCTGGCAGCAGGGCTGTGAGGGAAACAGGCTTGATGTACCTCGTTTTGTTTGAGTTCAGGGAGCCGCTCATGGATGGCTGAGGGTGTCAGCTGCAGAACCAGCCCCTGGCATTTTTGCAGGAGCTCTCCAGCCCACCCCCTGTGCCTCAGTTTCCATATCTCTGAAATAAAGATGTCAACGGATTTTCTAGGTCGCTGTGAAAAATTAAGGAATTAGTGAGTGAGCCCAGAGAATGGTACCATTTCCTATACTTAGATTCCATCCCATGTCCCTTCTAGTCGGCCAAGGCAGGGGGGAGGAGGCAGCTGGCTGGGCACACACGTGACAGAAGGTTCCTTTCAACTATCCTGTCCTGTGGAGAGGGCAGCAGTCACTAGCAGCATTGTCAGCAGACCTTCTGCCTATTTGTGCTCTCCTCTGTGTTCTAGGAGTTCACTGGGATACTGGTAAGCAGGGCTGGGTGCTCCTTCTGGGACAGACAAGCGCCCTTCATTTTGCAGTGCCTCCTCCAGGAAGGACTCCGGCTCGGGGAGGGGCAGAAAGCTGAATAGGTGGGGGAGGGGACAAAGTGGAGCGGCCTTGCTCGGATCATAGAGTGGGACTGTGTGGCTCGTCAGCCATCGGGAGACCATCAGCCACAGGGCAGCACCAGCCCCCTCCCTGGAGGAAGCAGCTCAGGAAGGGGGACAGTGGGTGTCCTAACTCCCACCCCTGTCCCACCTGGAAACTTGAGGGCCAGAGCCAGGCCTGGCCTGGCCTGGCCTGCGAAGGATTCAAATGGGAGGCAGGCACAGAGCTTGGGACTTTGTAGAGACAGAAATTTAAAGATGAACAGCACTAAATGCCGAAATGACATGACTCTAATCACCAGGCATGGCTGAAAATGTGTATAATTTGGCCAAATGTCTTTAAGGGAGTAGGCGAGGGAGGGTGGACAGAATGCACTGAGAGGGAGTCACAGGGACACATTAAGCCGTTACAAATGTGCATCTTGCCAGGCGGAGATGGCTGCCCATGGGTTATGAATATTTCTCCAGTGTGGGCACATCTCTGCTCTCCCTGGTGGGGGTGGCAGCATGTCAGGCACGTGGTGGGCCTTTCAAGAATGCTAGTTGAGTGGATTAAGGCAAGAGTCCAAGTGGTCAAACCTTGGAGCCAGGGAGGAGGGTCCCCCAGCTGCCTGAGGACGGGTGCTCCCCACCTCCCAAGTGCTGGCAGCCATCCTGGCCCTGCCTTTTCAGTACAGCTACAGGTTGGAGTGAAGGATAAATAGAGCGCGGGGTACCTGCAAATGGCGTTCTTAAAGTGAGGCATTGTGAAGTGAGACAGACAAAAAAAGCCTTGCTGGAGCTGTGTGTTGAGGGCCAGTGGAAGGTGTGCCACTGGCTCCCCACTTAAGCAAGGACACCGCCGTAGCCCGGCGCAGACCCAGACCCTGGAAGAGCCAACTCTAGCTCCAAGGGAGGGGGAGGGGCAGGCAGCTCTCTCCTCCATCCATTGGCCCTGAAAGCCTGAGCTGTCAAGAAAACGGACTCTCAGCCTCTCCTGAGCTCAGAGGCCCCCAGATAGCAGTGCCCAGGGCCCAGGGCCGCAGCAGGGAGAGCCCCACGCCTGGCAGCTGGAAGCCTTCCTCCTTCAATTGGGCTCTTGACATGGGGGATATGGCCCCTCATGGCTTTCTCTCTGAACTCTTGGATTAGTTTTTCCAAACGCATAGGACCTGCTCCCTCTCTGAACTGCTCCCCAAGCTTCCAGCCCTCTGGGCTTCTCTTCTATTAAATTAAACTCCAGTCTGGGGTTGATACTCCAAAAGCACACCATATCACATGACCACAGGGCCCAGTCAGAGCATGCCTTCTCATTTCTGCCAGCTCCTTCCTCTGCTGCCCCAGGGGCTTCCAGTAGCTAGTGTGCTGCTCTGAGTGCCCGGAGAACCTTCTCTCCCCTGCCCATACAACAGCCTTCTGGATGATGAGACAGTGGGAGGGCTGCCCTCAGGGCGGGACAGGCGCAGGGGAACCCACCTTCTCCAGCAGCCCGAGACCTCATCGCTAGCAGAGCAACAACAGTGGCCTCTCCTCGTCCTCCCTTCCTGAAGCCGACTTTGGGCTCCAGAGGGGCTGCAGCCACCAAGCCCAGGACTGAGGCATGTGATCGTACCGCAGGTATTTTTAGCTTTCTCATTAACCGAGTGCTTTCAAATTAGCCTTCTATTAACCTCAAAGGAAAATGAAAGTGTGTTTTTTTTCTTCTCAGAGTGAGTCTCTCCTGCAGAATATCAAGGTTTCCATGATTAACGTTTCATGCGCCTTGAAGCTCTAATGAAGTTGGATTCTCTAATATCTAACTTGATGGAATAATTGGTCCGTGGTCTCTGCAATGGCGAGGGTGATGCTGCCCTGCGGGGGATGTGGTCTTCGCTTTCTATCTCACAGTCTTTTGCTTCCATTTCCTCTCTTCTCCTCTGGAAGCCCCCAGACGCCCACCCAATGGTGCCATTCTAGAGGGGTCCAGGGCCAGCACCCACCCCTGGTCTGAGCTGGAAGACACTGCTTGTTCCGAACAGGGGACTTCAGACTGACTCTGTGCCATTGTCCCACTCAGAAGCACTGTCTGGGGTGCAGCTTCAAGCCTGGGTCACAGAGACCTCTTGACTATGGCCGTGTCCTCTGAAGTGGGCTTCGCACTTCAAATTAGGAATCTGACTCCAGAAGGGGATAAATGTCCTCGCAATTTCCCAGCTGCAACAGGTAGTAAGTTGGATGAGGCTAATTCAATTTACATGGCCTGGGCTGCCTCTTTGTTGTCGATGGTATCATTGTCTCAGGAGTGGCCACAGTGGACCTCCGAAGGGGACAAGTAGACCAGATGCCCAGAGGAGACCTTGGAGGGGAGGAGATGACTTTAAATGGACAGAAGCCGGTGCCCAACACTTGTGTTCCCGTGTCACTGAAGGAAAACTAAGGCTGGTTCTGGAGGACTTGATTGGTCAGCCGCAGGTCTGGCCTGTCTGGCCCTTCTGCCTCCTCTTCTGGCTCCTCCCTTGTCCTTGAGTCTTCACCCCTGGTGGCCTCTCCACCACCTTGACTTTGTCTCCATCTCTCCCTTGTAGGCCTCTGCTTTCATCACAAGAAAGAAAGGCTTGGGGCTTCTCAGCTGAGGCTCTCTGGGAGACACTTTCCTTTGCATCAACATTGTGGTCCCTATTTGACCAACATGGATGGGCGGGTTCCTCTCCTGTGTGTGAGTGTCCTGCTAGGTGGACAAGGGTCTCCCTAGGGGCCCCAGCAAGGGCTTCATTGGCTCCCTTCTGGATGAAGCCAGGTGAAAGACAGCAAGCCCCCAAAGAATGTGACAAGGCTGGTCACTGGGTCATGTGAACAGGGAGGACCTATGTGTGTCTCCAGCTCTTCCACTTTTTATCCAGAGATCTCCTATCAACATGCCCCCAAAGGTCCCTCTGCTCCCCAAACTTGAGATGTCCAAAAGCAAAGCCATCTCTTGCCTTCTAGACTTCGTCCTTCTGCGGTCGCTACCCAGCTAGTAGTGTCACCGTCTGCCCTGCCACTGACATTGGAAACTGGGGCACAATCCTAGGTCTGGCCGCACCCCCAGGTACTGGTGACACCTCTCCGCCAGGTCCCTCTGTCCCTGCAGGAACTGAGGATCTCTCCTCTTCTCAGCAGCCCGCAGTCCTCCCTCAACTTGGCTTTCTGGTGAAAAGCCTCATCCTGAGCTGTTTCCACTGGGCCGCCAGGGTGCTTGCTCCACAATGTGCTCCTGATTGGCCGGCTGTCCTGCTGACACCTGCAGTGGCTCCAGTTACCTTTGGATGAAGTTCACATCCTTCTGATGGCTCAGAAATTTCCCAGTAGGAGGCATAGCTATTTCCCTGGCTTCTCTCCATCCACTTGCCCTGTACTCATTGTTATTCAGCTTGCCATGCTTCTCCGAACAGTCTTTGCTGTTGTTTTATCCTTCTGAGCTTTATATACAATATTGCCCCTGAGTAGAATGTTTTCTCCTTCTGGTCCATGCAGCGCACTCCTATTCATCCTATAAGACCTCGTCAAGCATATCCTGCTCTGGGAGGCTGTGATGGCAGAGGAGTTCTTCAGCACATGTAATAGAATCCTTGCACATCACTATTAGCTCCAGCCCCTGCCCCAATCTCGTTGGTGTCTACACTGAGGCTCTGTGGAAATGTAGAATATTGCCTGAATCTTTGTCATTCGGAAGTACATAAAAAATTTTTGTTATTTCAGTCAAGGTTCTTCAGCCTCCCAAGCTTTACAGACAGAGCAGGATGCACAGCTGTCTGAGTGAGGTCTTCATTTACCTCCTTCTGTCCTCCACCTTCTTTCTCCTTGGTGTGAGCCTCTCTAAGCAGTGTGAAGCCCATGTGGGCACTGGGCTTGCTAAACCCCAGCTGCTGGAAGCCCCTCCCTCCCCTGCCACTTGCTCCCTCCCCACCCCGTGACAGGAGCATCTTATTCTCAGATGCTTGTCCTCAGGGGCAGGAGCACCACGCTGCTGTTACACAGTGGTGCTGGAGTGCCCTATGGTGCCAGTGGCTTCCTCACCTACGGTGACTGGGTGGGTCCTGCTGCAGACTAGAGGCCAGATTCTTCCTCATGTGCCCAGGTGGCCCTGTCCTGTGCCCTGGACTTGACTATCCTGCACCAAGAGACCACTGGGGAAAGGCAACAATCAGGGTGAGGCTCATTCTGAACAGGTCTCATACATAAAAACCCTGTCTTAAAGACAGGTAGGGGGTAATTAGCCTCACTTCAAAAGAATTCTTAAATTTGGAAAGGCTCTGAGGTGAGAGGCCTGGAATTAGCTGCCACCCTGGAGTACCGAGGAAGCAGCAGCAGCAGCAGCAGCGGGCAGCCAGGCCCAGCTCCTCCTGGCTGTTCACCGGGACCCCACCACTTCGTTTTGTTTTCTTCCTCAGTGTTCCAGCTTTCCTCCTCCTCCCCTTCCTTCTCCCCCTCACTGTCTCCTCTTTTTCTTCTTCTTCTTTCTCTTCTTTCTTTTCTTTTCTCCATCCATCTTGTCTTTCATCTCCCTTCTTCTTTTCTTTCTCCTCATCCTCACTGTCTTCTTTGTCCTCTTCCTTTGGTCTTAATTCATTTCTATATTTTTACTCCTTCCCTTTACATTGGGGAAGAAGCGAGGGTGGACTTTTCTCACCTCATAATGTAAGATACTGAGGTTTCAACCATAGAGTCAGAAACACAGAAAAGACAGCTTCTGGGAGAGGCAGAAACTCGTAGTCCCTCAGTAACTGCACTTTCTTCCTCAGTGAGCGAAGCCATTGTGTCTGGGAAATGTAACAGACAGAGCTGTAGTTTCTTGCTTTCTCGGCAGCGAGGCATGGCCTTAGGAGTGAAGTCCATGCATAGGAGATGAAAGGCTGTGTCTAGTGAAACTGACACACAGATAGCTGTGGAGCAGGTTCAACTAGGAGGGAGCGCTGCCTCTGGGTGCCGTTCTCACTGTTTGCCTCCCTGCTACCTGGCAGAGGATAGCTGGACTTCCACAGCTCTCTTGGACCTTATCTAGAAGAAGAAAAAGAAGCTGCCATCTTGGCTAAGTCACTGTTCACTGGGTTGTTGTTGTGTTCAAGCCAGCAGAGCCCAGTCTTAGCTAACAAACGTTCTGTGGCTCTCACCTTTCTGAGTGTGCCATGCTCCTTATTTGGAGGCCGATGGCATGGAGTTGGTTTTACATCCTTGTTATCACTTCCCCAAGATCTAGCATCTGTCATCCTCTTACTCTTCTTAGACTGTGTACAAGTAGCCTGACAGAGATCAAGAGAAAACTCTTAACAGGAGTGATCCAGGACCACAGTAGACAGTGTGTTAGGAGGCCCCGGGCAGCTGTCCCCAGATTCTTAGTATCCAAGCAAAGAACTGTGTGGGATACTCAGGAAAAGTAGCAAAGGTCAGATTTATTTAAATGATCCCTCCTGTCCTCCTCAGGCAGGAGCTGATTATCTCTCAATAAGTATTTCTTACTCTTAAAATGATTAAGATGAAATTATACTCCTCAGAGTAGGGGTCAGCCAGAGAAGAACAGCTGATGATAGGGGCAGGTACTGGCTATCTTAAGATGTGGGGGGTCCTGGTAGAATCCATCACTATGGATTGACAGAGTCATGGCCTAATGGAGTGGTTGGTTGAACATACCTATTGGGAGGAGGAGTTTTTGACCATATAAAGTTATGGAAGGAATTGCCACGGTGTGTCCAAAGCTCATGGTGAAGATGTCAAAGCCAAGTGCAAATGCAATGGGATACAGGCCAGGATCATGTCCTTTTGGTTTTATGCATTCCTGAGGGTTTGGGAGGACAGGATGACTTTCCTCTATTGGTTTCTGGGTTCCATTTATTGGTCTCCATGGCCATTTCCTGGCCACACTCACTCAGTCGTGCCCCTCCTTCCTCTCTCCTCGACCCAGCTTTGCTCTATTTCTCAGCAAATACAGTTCTCTGTCCTCTTTGACCCTGGCACATCAGGAGCACATCACTGAGTCCTCCGGGCTTGCCGGTTCCATGCACAAGGGCCAGGTCCACCTCAGGTTGAGACTGTGCCAGATCTCATGCTTGTTCTAGGCTCCGAGCCGTGGCTTCCCACGTTTGACCTGCTATATTTGCCCCTCATAAAATAAATGAGTTGCTTTGATCTCTAAGACCTTTCAGCATCTGTGCTTGCCAAGGTGGGATGTGCTCAGAGTTTCCGGAACTGAATTGCTTTTAGCTATGACCATGGCACCCACAGATCAGTCGAGCAGCCAAGCAGGCAGGTGGCAATCCCAGCTTTATTCCAGGTACCCCACAGGCTGTGTTGGTTCCCTGCCAACTCCCATCCTCCAAGGAGCTGGCCGTGAGGGGATGGTGGCCTCTGGCTCTCCTCCCCTTCTCGCTCCACACACCTTCCAAAGCACAACCACGGAGGAGCTCTGGGCAGAGCCGAGGTGTCTGCCGGAGGTCTTCTGCAGGGAAATGCTGTTAACAGCCCACTGCGGGCCTGGAAAATGGAATCTGAAGGCCACATCCATTAGAAAAAGCCATGTAAGCGGAGGCTGTGGCTGTGGCTAGAGCAGTCTTTGGTGGGGCCACCAGCTTCCTGATTTCCTGGCCTTCCCAGATGGACTCATTAGAACATGGCTCAGTCAATATCTGTGGGTTTGCCTGTGGGCTTGGAAGAAGTACTTTGTGGTTTTTAATCTAGTCATTCTTTGCAAATCATCCAAGTACCTGTATCTTGTGCTGGAGCTTGTTCTCCCTGAGCCTGAGTTTATTTCTACCTTGCAAGTATAGGTTCATGGTGTCCTCGCCACCCAAGGCACCTAGAATCATAAGCTTGAGACTGTCCTTGTATCCTGTAATGTTCAACTTGATCGTGTCAACTTGATTGGCTTCTGGATCTGAGCAGGGAATGAGCAGAACACACTTCTGGTGTGTCTGGGTGGTCATGGAGGCATGGCCTCGAGGCCTCCATCTGGCCCCTCACCCTGGTCATCAGGCACTCTTGCCCTGCCCAGCTTCCCAGCTGCCCTGAGCAGAGCAGCTTTGCTTCATGTGATCTTCCTCCCCGAGATTCCCTCCTTGGAGCCAGTGAACTGTGGGCGGAATCTCTGCAAAATGTGAGCCAAACTCAACTTCTCCTCCTCTCATTTTTGGGTGTTGGGTATTGTGTTCAGCAACAGGAGGGCTGACTGATACATATACCATAGTGCGACATCAGTGAGAGCAGAAAACCAGACCCCGAAGCCCCGGGTACCAGCCTGTGGCCTGTTTCATCGAACATGTTTGATCTGAGTGCAAAGATTCAGGGGAGAGTGTGAGGTTGTGAGGGTCACACAGGAGTCCACCCACACCTGGGTCCTACGGTTCCTGCCTACCTCCCACTGGCTGGACTCTTTTTATACTGCCTGATACTTTCCCTGTTCTTGAAAAATTCCTAGCAGAGAATCAGCCATCATGCCCTGGAAATGCCTTTTATGGCATCTCAGACTCTTCATGTCGGGAAGGATTTTTCTCTTGTAATCGAAACCTCACAGTTGGCAAGAATTCTAGATACCATCTGTTGCACTTCCTTCTTTGGCATGTGGGGAAACTGAGGATCAGAGAGATGACGACTCAGGGCCCGACTTGCAGAGTGGCTTGTGAAGTGCTGATGTTGGCACAGTGGGTCTCTCGACATCAGGACCACCACCATTTGTGTCATGATTGTCCTGAGCAGCTCGAGGCCTGGCTGGTGGCTTCAGAAGGGCCAGACAGCACTGTCCCTCACTGCTACGTGCTTCTACAGCTTGACGAAGATCACATTATTTCAAATCTCTAGCACTCTGAGGAATCCAAAAATTCTCTGAGCTTCCATCAAAGAATTCTGTTCTCTGGATTTGACCTTTAAGAATACTTCCTGCTAGAGAATTCTTCCACGGAGATCTTGGGCAAGGCCTGGGTACTTCAGACTAAGAGCCTGGTCTTTTCTGGTGTGCCACGATGCTGGTGGTCATGCCACACGAGCCTGACCTTGAAGGGGAGGGCTCGTGGCAGCAGGCTTGGCAGGACAAGAACAGAGAACTTGGGCAGGATGAGAGGTCCAGCTCGTGGCGTCGGCACGCAGACAGATGTTGTTCTTCTGTCTGTTCCCTGGGCCCTTTGTCCTCCAGCCCCAGAGTAGAGGGACTCCTGCACTAACAAAAAATACAGATTTCACATGAGACTCTGCAGGTATCGTCAATGTGATGTAATATTTCCTTCACTCACAGCAGCATTTGTGAGCTGCAGGGATGTGGGAAGGGATCACCTGCTGTGTGCCTTCCTGTTCTGGTTGGTAAAGGGCTTTAGTGGGTATCTCTGGCACTGTGAGATTCTGGGAGATATCAGTGGACAGAGACACTAGTGGCTGGAGGTGGCTGTGGGAAGGTAGGTATCTCATGCTGAGTTGCCCAAGAACCACATTGCGGGGGGAGGTGGTCCCAGGAAACACAGGGAGGGCCTTGGCAAGTGAGGCTAGGAGCGGAGGCTGTGGAATTGGGAGCCCGCACCCTGGAGCTCCATGCCATGGATTGGTCAGCGTGACTCCCAAAACTGTTCCATCCCAGGGCAAGGAGCCTGGATCTGCTCACCACATCTCCAAGGGACAGGTCCTCTGCCAGGTCCAGCTTCCCCAGAGAGAGCGGTGAACATGTCCCACATACGCTTCTCCCCTTCTCTCTCTTGCTCCTTCACATGATGTGTGGTGCCATGCTTCCCCGGTGAGCTTGGGTGACCTAAGGAAATCCACGAGTTTCCCACTCTGGAGTTCAGGAAAGATGGGAAGCCGGGAGCCAAGGGAGTGGAATGGGTCATGATGACTGATGGTGATATAGGAACAGATGTGGGGTGTAGTGGGACATGCCCTGGCACCAGGAAGTAGGCCAGTATGAGTCACTGAGTCTCTGTTCCTGGGTTGAGGTGGCACCTGGCATAATGTGGGTCCTCAGCCACAGGGACAGGCAGAGCACCCGGTGGACCTGGGTTCCATCTGCAGCACAGGAAAAATAATAACAGCTGTGTTTCCCTGGCAGATCTAGGTGTTGTGTGTTTCCACAGCACAACATGACCTCTGGAGGAGCAGAAAGGGCAAGACCCAACCCTCCCAGTCAGTTAGCAGAGTCATCCCCCCAAAGATACCCAGGGCTGCCACCCAGGGGCTTGGTTGCCCTTGAGGTCCCTGTGAGGGAGTGATGTCAACACTTTTCCAAAGACAAATGCAAAGACCTAGGCAGCCCACCAGTCCCCTCCAGGCTGGGCCCCCAAACCACTGCAGAGGATCGTTTGGGTTTACCCTGTACCAGTTTTCTGCTCTACTAAAAAGGAAAAGAAAGTAATTAGTCTTTCTTGAGTTCTCTCAACACAATGATGAGAAGGAAAAAGAAAAAGAAAAGAAGTCTAGAAAATAAATCTCTAGGCCTGGAGAGGCAAAAGAATAAGCTGCATTGTTGCCCCTTCAGTGCTCAACAACTAATAATAACAACAAAGAACACGGCTGACTTAGAAATTCTTTGTGGTCCTTTAATACCACTGAAAAATAAGCCAAGGAAAATGACAGGGAGGTGGAGGCACACACTTGAGCAGGAGCCTGCCCGCCGTCCATGCAACAACGGGATCACCACGGCCTGCTGCCCCGTGAGGATGACAGTACACAAACCCAAACCCATGCGAAACTATCCTGATCGGATCACGCGAGGGCAGACAGAACATGCCTGTTATCAGCTCTGAGGCAGAAACGAGATACTCATCAGCAGCAGAGATGCACCTTGAAATGTCTTCTCCAGGCACCGGTCCCTGAATGTGGCTTGGCATAGACTCTGCTCAGCGACATCCCCGTGAGTCTGGGGCTCCCAAGCCACCTGTCTGGAGTCTGGGCTGCGATAGATGGAGAGGTGGCGTTGGAGCACGGGGAGGGTTGTTTTCAAAGTAGTTTGATAGACCTGGAGGTGGGCAGGGGCAAGGAGAGTGGCAGGACTTACAAATAGATGACCTGATGGAAGGAAACTGAGGGCTTCTGGGAGAAGGAAATGGTCAGAGTAGAGAAAAATTCGGCGATAAGACTGGAAGCAGCAAGATACATGTTTCAGAAGCTGAAGGAGATTCTGAAGCTAGATGTACTAGAGGCGGCTGCCAGCCATCAGGGTGCGAAAGGGAACTGGAGGAAGCTCAGCTAGCGGTATAGGGGATGAAGCCTATCCCTCCTGGGCTTATCCTGGCCTTGGAGAGGACTGCAGAGAGGACAGCGGGTCAGAGCAACGGGGCTGTGATCAGAAGGAAGTCCGCGCCCCCAGCATGACAGCCAAGCATGTTCATAGAGAAAGCGTGGTGATGATGGTCACAGAAAGGTGGGCCACCCAGTAGTCATTACATGTGCTTTCTCTCTAAAACACACACATACACAAACACACACGCAGCACTAAATAAGTGCTTGGTGGAATTTACAGCCCTGGTGCCATGAACACGGTGGAACAGTCTTGCACCACTAGCTGTAGTGTAACGGCCGCTATTGGGGAGAGTTATGACGGTGATAAAACCTGCCAAAGTGCCGTGCGGCACTGAAGAGTGAGGGCTCTTAGGTTTGGGCCTCAGAGTTTGCGGCGAAGAGGAAATGAACTCAGCCAGAGATGACCTCCTTGACCATCTCTGAATATTAAGAGGAGTAGCAGGAAGGGAAGCAGGCGAGGAGGAAGCAGGCTTTTATCAAAGGCATCCTTGAGGGCTGCAGAGAGTGCTGCGCTAACTCCTCACAAAGTACTTACTCTTCAGACGGACGCAAATAAGACAGACCTTCTTGATACATCAGTGACCCCAGCTCTGTGCCTCACAGGCCACGTCTCATGCTGATTTCCTGGACCAGTGTGGGAGGCTGGAGGAGGATTTCATGTGACCTTGCCATGTCTTGCTAGTATAGCTAACATTTGTCAAGATCCTAATACTCTCCAATGCAATCCCTGGGTGAGCATGTTACAGCAAATAACTTGTGTAATCCTCACAAGCCTAGGGCATAGTACTAGTGAGGACACCCCACTTTTTCCACATCAGGCCACTGAGGTACAGAGAGCAGACCCAGAGTTCCTTCTCTGAGGCCCTTCCTGGTGTGAGCTGCCCAGTGTGTGCCCATGGCACTCTTCATAAATAGGCTGAGAGGCTACTGTCCCTTCCATCTGCGATGCTGCCTGGCCTCCCTGTCTGGTTTGGGGAGGTGTGAGAATTTGAGCCATGGAACCATACACACTGGGGTTTGAATCCCAGTTCTGCTTCTTAACATGTGAGCAATCTTAATTTTTCCATGTTGAATTTGTGCTATGAAGGAGCACGAAAACATATACATGAGATATTTTGTTCTTCATGCGGTACAGGGTGGGGGCTTCTATGAAAAGCTTCCACTAAGTCCACATTTGCTTTTTTTTCTTAAGAAACATCATCTGGTGGAATTAACCAGGTCCTGCCATGGAAGCTTCTGGTTCCTCGTACCCTAATCTCAGACACTCAGAGAATCCTTAGAGCTAATCCCCCATGAGGCCTCTTATCAACTACGAGGACAGCTTTCACCTTGTCACCAGCTCCAGCCCAGTGATTGAACCTCAGTGGCCACCTTGGTCCTGACTCTCAGGTCACTGGCTGCATCAGTCTGATGTCTTCCCTCCAGGTAGGGAGGCCCCAGGAGCAAGTAAGGCTCAGAGGAGGCGAGCTCTGACAAGACGACGATGATGATGATGACGATGACGACGATGAAGACAAAGACGAGGAGGAGGAGGAGAAGGAGGAGGAGGAGGAGGCAGGGCAAGGGCAAAAAATAGCTTGGTTTTGCTGGAACTCACATTGTAAAATGGGAAGGATGGAGGGGGACTTGGGGCCAGATTTACGTTCTACCTGAAGAAGCGAGAGAGATGGCCCCGCGGGTGTGGGAGCCCAGGGGAGGGCGACCTGGCCTCCCTTGGGATCTCCCTCCAGTCCCCACAAAAGGTGGCTGGGAGGAAAGCCCAACTGGCCATCAGTGCGTGAGGGTCAGCAAGCTGCCATTAGGGTGAGTAACCGGAGACCCTGCCGGGTCTGGCTCGATCCCTCTCCTAAGTTCACATCCTGTCTTCCCACTTTCTGCTCTCTGCGCTTCTGCCTCACTTTCCCTGTGTCATTTTTCAAACCCAAGAAGGACCCTGCTGCTCTAGATATTTGTGCCGTTGCTGCTTCTACCCTACACCCCTTGGTGTCTGCTGGGCTTCAGGTCTCTGCTCAACTCTTGTCTCACCAGAAAGAGCTTTCCCAAGCACTCTACCATCAATCATTCAGTGGCCTCTCCTTCCCAGCCCTCTCTCGCTCTAGGACTTTCCTCCTTGGCACTTATCATTATTTGATCTTGTATTTACCCATTTGTTTATCTCATCCTGCTAGAATGTAAGCTCCTCGAGGCAGTGCTAGGGTCTCTTTGTTCTCTGCTGTCTTCCCAGAGCCAAAGACTCAAATATGCATGGAATGAATAATGAATCAGGTTATAACTCACCATGGAGGTGGCTGCACCTAATCTGCAGCGAGCACCTGGAAGAAATGTTCAGGACACAGTTCAGTGCTGCTCATCTGGGCTCATGGGAAAACAGCTCATTTCAGCTCTAAGCACTGGGTGGGTGGGGGAGGCACACTGATGGGTGTGTGTCTCCCCAGGACGCTGTGTTGGCGCATTTGGTAGGGCAAAGCTTGGGTAGGGGGATGTGAAGAGAAGGAGAGCCTGCTCTCAGCTGGTGCACTGCTCCTTTCTACGAAGACATTGTTCTTGAGTGGTGAGTAATTGGAGCCTCAGGGCCACCTCTCGTGCTATGGATAAGCACAGCTCCAACACTCCAGGCGGAGTGTGAGTGATGGGAAACAGAATATTGCAATGCACAGGCACAAACCAAGAAGTCAATAACTGCTTGACATTCTGAGGAGCACATGCTCACTGTTGATCCAACACCATGGAAGGCCTTTCCCCGGTGGGCACCAAAGTGCTTCAACAATGGTTGCCTTTTATGGAAGTTGTATTTGAAAGGAATGAAAAGCTTCAGGAAAGCTGGAGGCTTTTTGTCTAGTTTTAGGGGCAGTACAGAAAAGTTTGAGTAAATTTCATCTTAGGAAGGATGCATGTGCCAGCTGCCTCCATGTTACATGCTGAGAAGGTCAAGGTGGAGGTCGTGAGATGTTAATTTTCCTCTCTCATCACAGTGCCAGATGCTCCAAAGGAATTCAGTCCTCAAATGATCTCATAAATTGGAGGGCTTTATTAAAGTGTGGCACCATGCCAGCAATCATCGGTATGAGAGTTTCCGTGACACTGTAACAAGATGACAGACCCTCCAGAAATTCTGAACTGATGATGCCTGGCTCTGTCTCTCTGGATAAGGAATGAGTGTCTAGAGAATGATTTCCCACAGTTATCTGTGGGTAAATTTGGAGATATCCTGTGTATTAGCTCTTCGTGTCTGTAACAAAATGCCTGATACCTGCGATTTAAAACACGAGAGGTTTATTTTGGCCCTTAGTTTCAGCGGATTCCATCTGTGACCAGCTGGGTTCAAGGTAGAGACATCACGGAAGATCAGAATTGCTCAGTCCATTACAGCTGGCAATCAGAGAGAGAGAGAGAGAGAGAGAGAGAGAGAGAGAGAGAGGGACAGAGAGAGACAGAGAGAGAGAGACAGAGAGAGAGATCAAGACAGGAGAGAGAGGAAAGGAAAGAAGAGGGAGAGGGAGAGAGAGAGAGAGGAAAAGGGGTTCAGAGACCAGATACAGTCCCCCAGTCACGCCTCCATGACCCCACAGACATGCTCAGAAGTTTGCTTTCCTAATGTAAGTATCTCTCATGCAAATCAAGAAAACCATCATCTTTTCATTGCAGGAAAGAAGTTTGCTTCCATTGCAACTTCAAGTAGTTGACTGCATAGACCTCCTGTGCTCTAAGGGAAGCAGGTAGGAAAATAGAACTCTCGAGAATCTCTGCCATTGCAGCACGATGGCCATTTTCTATGTTACACACACACCTCTCCTCCAGTTATTCCTATTTTGTTGTCTTCTATCTGAGTCTGACATATAGGTGTGTGCAGGTGACTTAAGGAGAATGTTTTGGAGTGGTGGTGAATGCTACAATAATGTGATTAGATATTTAAGATTCATAATTTCCTTCCTGAGGGGAATACATTAAATTTACTTCTAGTTTTCAAGAGGATTGAGGGGAAGGTTGGTCAGGAGGGACTGTACTGTTTCCGCTCTGACATTCTATGTTCCTTTGAGGTCACTGAACTCTAACCCAGAGGCACTAAAGACTGTGGTGGGTTCTGTGGGATAAGAGTGTATGGGCCGGGGAGTTAGCTCAGTGGTTCCGGCGCCTGTCTTGCAAGCGCAAGGTCCCAGGTTCGATTCCCCGGTAACCACATAACAATACTGGGTGTGGAGACCCACACCCAGCAGCAACCAGTACCACATACCATAGTGCCGGGCGTGGTGGCTCACGCCTGTAATCCCAGCACTCGGGAGGCAGAGGCAGGAGGATTGTGATGTGAGTTGGAGGCTGAGCTGAGGGCCAGCCTGAACCACAAAGCGAGACCCTGTCTCAAAAAAAAAAAAAAAGAGTGTAAGGCTTCCTGGTGTTTCTCTCATGCAGCAAAGAATAAAAGATTCTTTCCATGGCGAGTGCTCCAATATCAACCGTCTTCAGCCACTGAAGTGGGGGCATCATAGTTATCTCCCTCACCCACAGAGGATCTCATCCAAGGCCCCATGAACCCTGTATAGACTGTCCCTCATTTTGCAGTCACGTCAATGAAGAAATGAGTCAAAAAGCGATCTCATTGTGCAAACATAATAGGGTGCATGTGTGTGAGCCTAGATGGCCTATGTCCATCACTCAGTGTGGCCGCCTTACACAATCAAGTGACACAGTTAGCATCTGGTGCAGGAGGCTGCTGCCAGTGTGATGTGACATGTAAGAGTATATGATATACATTTCTATATAAATAGAAAGAGCTTATTCTGGAATATTGAAAAATATATAGTGTAATAATACATAAACCAGTAACATAGTTGTTTATTATCACTATCAAGTATCATGTATTGTATACAATTATACTTGCTATACTTTAAACAACTGGCAGCAGCACAGTAGATCTTTTTACAGCCATTACCACAAACTCACAAATAACTCACCATGCAACTACATTATGACGGGCATGACATCACTAGGGGACAGGGATTTTTCAGGTCCATTACCTTTTGATGGGACCATCACTGTCCATGTGGTGTGTCATCGAGCAGTATTAGTATGTAGAACTGTGTACATAAACACAAACTTCTTCCATCTCAACTAAACAACCATCACAAACTGGCTCAGAGTTTGAGTTGCAGTAGCCAAATGAGCAAGACTTTCTTTTTCCTGCTGAAGGTAGAAAATGTGTTCTTCCCATAGATCTGAAGAATCTCAACATACAGTTTTTTTCTTTCCTTATTAAGTCAAGAACTTTCCCCTTTTTCTTTCAAGGAAACATCTTGAAGCTTCTCCTGGGCATATCTGAATTGCCTGCATCATTACTTTTTTTTTGCTTTGGGCCATTTTGAAGAGAAATAAAGGTCGTTCAAACACAAGCCCTGCGATATTGTGACTGTTTATCTGATATCCTCGGCGGCTGCTAAGTGACTGATGGTTGGGTAATGTGTACAGTGTGGAGAGACGGTCCTCAGCCTGGACTGAAAAGAGCTGGGCAGCACCAGATCTCATCGTATTACTCACCACACACTCTAACTTTATTTCTGGAATTTTTCCATTAAAATGTTTGTCTCACAGCTAAACCTAAGTAACTGAAGCGGTAGAAAACAAAAGCATAGCTGGGGGGCTGCTGTACTGTGGAGCAAAAATATAGAGTCAGGTCTACTATTGATTGATAATAATAGGGCAATTTTGCATCACTCTCTCTTCTTCTTTAGTTGTGCTGTCATCACTACCTCAGTGTCCCGAATGGATTCAATGTACAGATGGTGGTTTCCATGAGAACATTACGGTGTCTCCTGCTCTGCTTATCACTGCCTCTGGCACTGTGCAACTTGTGGTTCTTCCCTAAAGTCAAAATGACCTCAAATGGTAATCACTGAAAAAGATTCAGGATGCTAGAGACTCATGAAAGAAAGAGAACTTCCGGAACCGCTGCAGAGAGTGGCAGGAGTGGTGGGATAAGTGTACCACAAGGGACCGGGGAGTTAGCTCAGTAGTTCCGGTGCCTGTCTTGCAAGTGCAAAGACCCGGGTTCGATCCCTGGTAACCACATACCATACTGGGCGTGGCAACCAGTACCACATACCACAGTGCCGGGCAGTGGCTCAAGCCTATAATCCCAGCACTTGGGAGGCAGAGGCAGGAGGATTGCTGTGATGTGAGTTTGAGGCTGAGCTCAGAGCCAGCCTGAACCACAAAGCGAGACATAGTCTCAAAAAAAAAAAGTGTACCCCAAGTGAGGAGGGCTATTTGGAGAGGAGTTAGTCACAGTCTGACTCTTACTGTGGTTAGTTTTAAATGTTTAAACACTCACTATATTGTTCAAGCATACTTTATTTACTCAGCCAAACTATCTCTCAAAAAATACAGACAAAGTCTTCTTAGGCTGCCAGGACAAGATACCACAGACTGGGCGGCTTCAATAATAGGAACTTATTTCTTCACAGGTCAGAGACTAGAAGCCTGAGGTCCAGGGCCAACATCGGGACTGGTGCGGTGTAGGCTACTGATGTGAAAAAAGCTGTCTTCTCTCTATGCTTCTGCAGGACTTTTCCTAGGTTTATACTAAGAGAAATGAACAGAGATAGAGACATAGAGACAGACAGAGACAGAAAGAATGAGAGACTGAGAGGCAGAGAGAGACAGAGAGAGAGAGAGAGAGAGTGAGAGAGAGAGAGAAAACCTCCTAAAAGCCTTACCTCCAATAGAATCATATCACATTAAAGGTTGGGCTTTAACATATGAAGAATGCAATTACCAAAATATCTGCAAGGTTTTGATAAATAAAACTCTAAAGTACTTGTTGGGGAAAATGACTGAGTCTATAATAATCAGTTTTGGTAATTTCTGAAATAATTATTTTTCTAATAAATAAATGAATAACAATACCACGTTCAAGGGTTATATGACTCAATTTGATTAAGATGTAATTTTTTCCTTAATCATAGTTTCAATTCAACCCCATTCACAATTTCCCTAGACTTTTTAAAAATAGAAATTTATAATAAGCATCTAATATTTGAATGGAAAAACAAAGCACTCGGAATAACCAATCTTTGAAAAGAAGAACGAAGCTGGGGTGCATATACTTCCGAGACTTAGAAGTCCTTGTAATCAAAATAGTGTGGCATTGTCCTAATAATAGGCTAATTGACCAATTAAATAAAATAGAGGCCAGCAAGAGATTTATACTCACACAGTCAATTGATTTTTGACAATGGCTCTAAAACATAAGGAAAGGGAGATCTTTTTTAAAATACTGTTAGAACAATTGGGCATCCACATGAAAACAAAAAAGAACAAATTTTTAATCTCTGTCTCACACAGTATGTGCAAATTAATACAAGGTGAAGGACAGACACAAATGTAAAAACTAACATGTAAAAAGTTTGAGGACAAAAAAGAAAGAGACCTGTAGGGCTGTAATGAATTTTAAGGCAGGACACGGAAAATAATAACCATCAAAAGAAAAAAAAGGATAAATTAGACTTTCCCATAATTGAAACTTCTTCTCATCAAAAGAAAAGATTAAGAAAATGAAATAGCACAAGCCACAGCCTGGGAGGAAATGTTCGCAAGATGTGTATCTGACAAAGGACTTGTAATTGGAATATAAAATGGATGCCTGTAACTCATCAATGAAACGACAAACAACCCACTGCAAGCTAGCCAGAAGATTTTAAGAGGCATCTTACCGAAGAAAATTTATGCATGGCCAATAGGCACATACACAAGTGTTAGTGTTTTATTAGTTATGGAGTAATTATAAATTAAAGCTGTAATGAGATGTGCCACACCCACCAGAGAAGGTGAAAATCAGAAGACTGGCATTGCTGTGTATTGGCAAGGACGTGGGGGCAACCAGAAGCGGCACGTGTAGCTTGTGAGAGTCTAAAACATCGTGACCACAGAAGGTCTTGTGTATGATTATTTATTGTAGTTTGGTTAATCAAAACCCAAATTGAAAGACATTTGAATATCCATTAAGAGAAGAGTGGATACATAAGAGTAGATTAGCCACACTGAGGAAGACTAGTGAGGGGATTTGTGGTACTTGGAACAATAGGGAATGATCTTGCTGCAGTTATGTGAATAGAAAGAATCCAGACCAAGAAGGATATGAACTTAATGTATGTGGATTCTGGAACAGGTAAAATGAATCTCTGTTGAAATGATCAGAATAGAAGCTTTATGGAGGAGGTGGTGGGTATTCTTGGGATGAAATACTCTACAAGATTCTAATGAGCTGGAACTGTTCTATACTGTAATGAGGGCTTGGGTTTTATGGATGTATCCATCTGCCAAAATTGGAGAGTGCAGATTAGCACATTTCAATGTATATCAATTCTATGTAAAAATCTCCAAAGAAGCGCAGTGGCAGGGTGTCAAGGGAGAGGAGGAGATCGGAGCACTGTTGAAGCAGTGAGGGTGTGTGAGGTGTATCACACAACTCTGTGCACTTGTACATCGGACATTTCTTATAATAAAATCAGTGAAAGAAAACATACATCATGGCTTCTCGTATTTCGACTCAGGGCTGTATTAGAAACAATCAGAATCGCATCTCCCCTGAATGAAGACAGTGCTGCCAGCTCTGGTTTTCTTCCTGCCCCCTCGGCCTCGGTATACCCTTCAAGGGCTTCGATGTCTGGAGGCACCTTGCCAAGTGCTGTCTGCCAATGGCGCGCCCCTGGGCTTTGCTGTCACTTGGAGGAGTCAAGATTTGCCAGCACTAGGGATGTGAGTGCCTCTGACAGTTTTTCCAGGCTTCTGACAGAGTTTTGACTGGATGTTTTCTCCTCAAGGTGACCCATGCTCCACATAGATCATCTGTCTAGCCTCAGCTTTGAGAGCAGCAGGGGTGGGAGACAGCCCCCAAGGCCTGACCCCCGGGCCTGCCAAACTCCGTATGCCCCGTGGTCCTCACTCTCCAGGGCTCACACCCACAGGCCTGGTTGTGTCAGAAGCAGCATCTTCCATTTCTGGGATGTGGGAGTGTATGTCTGTGAAGGGTAAGCTTGATGGTCAACTTGATTGGCTTGGGAACCCGCTGGAGGTTTCATGAAGCACACCTCTGGGCATGTGGAGGTGGGTCATAGAGGTGAGGCCTTGGGCGCCTGCGTGTGTCCTCTGCACTATTTGCCTCCATGCTGTCCAGCCATCACGACCTAAGGCTTGCTGTGCCCCTCTGCCATGATGCTCCTGCCTTGGAGCCACTGAGGTAGACTGAACTCTCTGAAACTGTGAGCCAAATAAACCACCAGGGTATTGACTATCATCTCCCAACAACAGGAAGCTGAGCAACACAGTCTTCTTGCCATTGACTTTGTCTTGCATCAGTCACTGTCAATGTAAATTCCAGTTTCCTCAAAAGTCACTGTTGGAAAATCTGATTTGCTCTCCTTACCAGAGTAAACTTCATCAATTTCTTTCAAAAATTCCATGATTCCTGTGGAGGGGCACGAGGAGGCTTAGCAGTGCCTTTCTCAGCCTTCCTCTGACTTTGTGAAATTCAAATGTGTGACGGAGGTTTCCCGGAAAAACCAACATCATAAATAAACAAGAAAATAAGGAGAGACTTAGGGTACTACTGAGAGATATTCGGCATATAAACTCATGAAATCGACCCCGTGTGGTCTTAGAAGTGATGGCACTGATCCAGTTTTTCCCAGGGCCTGTCCTCGTCCCCCCTCCTCCTACCTAAGGCGAGCCCCAGCCAGATCCCACACTTGTGTGGCGCTCGGCTGCTTGCTTTGCTTCCTGCCTGCGCCTTAACTCATGCCAAGATGAAATCACGCATTTCAACATATGCGTTCCCCACTCCCTAGGGACGGTGCTTGTTTTGGTTAATTTGAAAAATACAAAAACATTAAAAATGTATAGGAAACTTTTAAGGTCTATGGATGATGGGGAATGGAAAACTTTCAATCCCACTCCACATTTCTCCTATCCCCTTCTGCAGATAATCACTGAAAGTCATTTAACACACAGTTAGCACCCGAGGTATTTTTCTTCTTCTTTCGCATTTGGGGTCAGAGTGGGCAAATCGAGACACACACCAAGAGAGGCAGTCTGTGCATGGAAGCGCTGCCTCAAGAGCCCTCTGGCCCTGGCAGCTATTTTGATTCCTGGCTTTGTGGCACGGAGGTGGAGGGGCGGCTGTGCTCAGTGGTTTGCCTGTGGTGCTGGAGAGCCAATTTATCCTGCCTGCTGCTCTAAAAGGATTCTTATCCGCGTTATCAGAAAAGATAGCAGAAAGAAGCTGGTGAGGTTGAACAGGCCACCAAGCAGATGGCCCTTTATTGTGCCAAAGTGCTCCTTTAATTTATATGACAGAGTAGTACAGAGTCCTAGGCCATGACCCTTTCTCAGGCCATTATAGAAGTCAAATTTGGTTTAGTCGGCAGGTATCACCGGAAGGCTTCATCTTGTGCGCCATATATAAAGTGACCCTACAGGTGCCAGACAGGGACGGAGGGGCCAGACCTGCTCCTATCCATGCAACACAAACCAGGAGAAGTGGGACAGACAGCAGGATGTGCTGGAATACAGACCCTCAACTCCTCTGGACCAGGCTATCCTGAGAAGGAGGCAGGAAGGGCCAAAAGGAGAATTTTGGTCTGTGTTTTGTTACTATAGCAGAACACTGGAGACGGGGTGACTTCTAAAAAAAGAGCTTTGTCTGGGCTCATGATTCTCCAGGCTGGGAAGTCACAATTGGGTGACTGTACCCGGTCAAGCTTAACTCAGAAAACAGAAGGCAGAAGGGAAGAGGCCTGTGTGGAAACAGCAAGGTACAGGGGCAGCCACGCTTCACACTTATTCATTTATCTCTGTGATACTGAAGATGAATCCAGAGCCTTTTCCCTGAACTACATCCCCAATGCGTTTTTTGTGTGTATTGGGAACTGAACTTGGGACTTTGAGTTTGCGAGGCGGGCACTGGAATCCCTGAGCTAATCCCCAGACCCCTTTAAAAAAAATACAGAGACAAGTTTTCACTAAGTCTCTACATCCTCCTGGCTGGACTCAAACTTGTGATTCTTCAGCCTCAGCCTCCAAAATGCTGGCATTACAGGCATGTACCACCATGTCTGGCTACCAGTCTGCTGTGATGGTGACTAAGCCTGTCCCGTGGCCATGATGGTGAGCTCTCACTGCTGTAGGAAAGGCACAGTCTGTGAGGATTCCATCCCCATGACCCAAACACCACCGTGAAGTCCCACCTCCCTCCACACCTCGATACTGGGCAGCAGGCCTCAATGGAGCTGGGTGGGACAAACCACACCCACACAATGGTGCAGAGAGAGGCAGAGGAGGGTCCAGTGCTGGTCTGAAGAAGCCTGGCGGGAAGAGGGGACAGGAGAGCAAACAAGTGACTGTTTGGGCCAGGTGCCATCTCTGGAGGCAAAACCGAGAGATCTGCCGAGGATCGCCCCAGTAGGACATCTGAGGAACCCCTTCTGAGAAGCCTCTCTTGTGCATTTGAGCTCTGCACTCGCAGAGACCATCAGCCGTGTACCCGACAGTCCCTGCGGGCAATGCCCGTGGGCGCCCTGCTGGTCCTGCTGGTGTTTTGCTGGTGGTGCCTGGGGGGAGGCTGGTGTACCCCAATTTCTAGAGAAAGGCAGAGAGTCCACCTGGACTGGCCCAAGTCAGAGATACTGTGCTCCAGACATGGCCCTTTCATTATGTCACTCAGGGTACTCAGGACAGGCTCAATTTCTTCGTTTTCATCATCGTCATCCATCATGAAGTACATGCTACATATGAGGCTTCACTGAGTCCTAGGAAGTGGTCACTGTCATTGTTTCCATTTACTCATGAGGAAATTGCACGCTGAAGATGGTGATTCCTTTCAGGTCGTTCCCAGCTCTGACCTTGAAGGATTCTGCGCTCCTGGTTTCTTCTTCAATTCAACTTAATTCAGTCAGGACTGAGGAAATAGGGTCCACCAGCTAGCGAGAGCCTCTTACTCCACTACACTGCTGTATTCATACACACACACATCTGGAGTGTTTGCCATTGATGGAGGGACTCTGGATCTTTCTGGAAACTTTCTGAATTTTCATTTTTCTCTAAAAACAGTGTACATGAAACCTGGTGGTGGTGGTGGCCAAGGTCATACATGAGCAAGACTG
Source organism: Petromus typicus (assembly GCA_004026965.1). Taxonomy (NCBI): domain Eukaryota; kingdom Metazoa; phylum Chordata; class Mammalia; order Rodentia; family Petromuridae; genus Petromus; species Petromus typicus. The sequence continues at coordinate 27,784 of PVIR01000901.1, read as the reverse complement.
TTTGCTAGGACCTTTCCAATCCTGAACCCACTGAGGGGGAGCTTTTCTGGTCTTTCTGTGACTTATGGGGACAGAGATCCCCAAAAGCCTCTTCATCTTCTCTGTGAGTGGGACTCATCGCAGAGGCCATCAGCGTGTCTCTTAGTGTGTCTGTGTCTCTGAACGTGTCTGTATGTATGTGTTTATGAGTGTGACTATGTGACTATGCATGAGTGTGAGTTTTATGGGTCTGTACTTCTCTGTGGTGTGTGACGGTGAGTCTTTGTTTCTGTACTGTGTGTCTGTGTTTGTGTTGGTGTGAGTGTGCAGCTGTGTGAGAGTCTTGGTGTGTATGGGTGTGAGTGTGTGGTGGTGAGGATGCTTATCAATGCAGTTTTGTGATAAGAGCATGTCTGTGAGTGTGAACCCGTGTGTCAGTGTGTTTCCATGTTGTATGTGTCTGTGAATGCGGGTCCCTCTCTGGAAGTCTGTTTCTGTGTGTTGGTTTCTGTGTATATGAGTGTGTTTGTGGGAGTCTCTCTGTAGTTAGTCTGTGTCTCTGAATTTGTGTATGTGAGTCTCCTTTACTGTCTCTGTATTGATGTTTGAGCAGCATGTGTCTGTGTCTGAGTGTATACATGTGTTGTGTGTGTGAATGAATCTGGATATTTGCGAGGGGTGAATTTTCATGTGAGTATATTTGTGTGTTTGTGAGAGTGTATCTGTCTGTGTCTGCATGAATGTGTTTGTGTGTGCCTGAGTGTGCCTGTATTTGTGTCTCTGAATCTATACGTGTGAGTCTTTGTGAGTTGCCTCTGTGTCTGTGTGACTTGTTTGTGTTGCCATATGTCTGTGTGTCTGTGAGCATACCCGTTTCTAAGAGTGTGCCTGTGTGCCTGTATATGTATTTGTGTGTATCCCTGTGAGCACATTTGTAAGTATGTTTGCATATGGTGCGTGTGTCCCTGTGTGACTGAGTTTGTGTGAGCCAGTGTGCACTCAGGAGACACAGGGTCTAAACCCTGTGTTGCTAAACCCACTTTGAACTGAGGATTAGGTCAACAAGATCATGTTGGAACACGCTGTGCTGCTGGGCCTGTGTAAATTCACTTTGTAGCCCCTGAGAGACTTAGGGTGGGTGTAGAGGTAATGGAGTGGCGGCCAAGACAAACCCTCCACGCACAGGACAAGGGAGGCACGGGTAGGGGAGGACCCGGGCAAGGGCCGGCAGGGGGCGCTGTGCAGCGAGGCTGGTTGGCCAGAGGAGGCTGTCTCACGCCTGGCAGAGCGCTGATGAGCTTGAACTACAAGAAGACCCCCCACTACCACCACCCGGCTTGGAAGCAGCAAGATAGTGGCTCCGGCTTTTTCCACACCCAAGGCCAGGAGGCAGCGGCCTCCTGAGCTCCTGGTCTCTCTCAGTCTTTGCTCTTGGCGCCAGCTGCCTTTTGGCCCAGCTGGGGGACCCCGCACAGGGTTCTTACCCCCCAGGATACCCTGGCAGCCAGGCTGACGTTGTCCCTTTGTGTGTGTGTTTTCTTAGCAGCCCAGCCCCTGCCTCCCTGCAGATCCTGCCGTAATCCTGGGTTCTGGCATCAGAGCGTTGCCATGGGGACCTGGGATTCTGATGATGGCATCGGTGGTGGGGACGGATGTGAGGAAGGTGAGAGGCGGCGCAGCAGGGACCTGCCGGCTGTCTCCTGGGAAGCCTCAGAAAGAAGGTGGGAAAGAGGCCGGCGACTTCCTGGGAACAAAATAACTCGAGCTGGAGGCTGAAAACGACAAAATGGATTTCTCTGCAGCCCAGGAGGCCAGAGGTCAAAAAGGCTCTTCTCATCCTTATGCATGCTGGGGGCTCAGGGAGGTCCCCACCATCCCTCCTTCCAGCTGCTGGTGGCCCTGGGGTCTGTGGCATCCCTAGGCAGTAGGCACATCACTCTAAATTGATTCTGGGCCATGTGGCTTTCTCTGCCTGCCACTTGTTTTTCTATTTTACAGGGACACCTTGCAGAGGGCTGAGGGCCTTCCCTACATCCAGGGGCATCTTGTCTCAGGGTTTTTAAAAATATGTCTGCAAAGTCCTTTCTCCAAACAAGGTCTCCATCCCAGGTTCTATGTTCTAGGCCACTTCTCTTCGGAGGCCACAATTCAATTCGCTCTCACAGGGACCTCATTGGAGTGTGGCTTTGCTTCTTCAGAGAGCACTGGGATGGGCAGCTGGTTCTGTGACAAACTGCCTCTGCCCCTCTTGGGCCCCAGCACAGGCAATTGTGAACGCAGCTCTGCCCTGCGCAGGCTGAGTCGGCACCTGGCTGGGTCCCTTTGTGTGAAACTGTGTGATTGAGGAAATCATTGGGCCTCTCTGTGCTGTCATTTCCTCAGCTGGAAAACCAAGATGGTAACAGCTGTTGGGTGCAGGGCTGTGGGAGTAGCAAGGAGGTCAACTGCACAGCGCTTGCATCGCGTCCCATTCCTGTTTGCCGCGCCTGCCTGCGCTCAAGTACTGCTCCATTTGGCTTGCTCTTCATGGCCAAGAGGGTGATCAGTGTCTGTGGGAGACACCCAGGTGGGTGGCATTGAGGTGGAGACCCCGGATCCATCCCCTGGAGCAGCTCCCCTGAAGGCCTGCTTACCTTCCTGACATTCTCATTCCACAATATTCTCATAAAATAGTTTCCTTCATCTTGGGAAAAATGAGAAAAAGGAGGGCCACTCCTTAAAGTTCACTCTCTGTGTGTTATCATCACTTTTTGAACTTTAATATAAAAGAGTGTCTTTTGTTCAATTTGGGGGCTGCTTCCATAACTGGCATCTAGTTAGCATGCAGGCCCCTCAGAGACAGTGGTGCCTGCCGAAGCGATGGCCAATGGCTGCCAAGAAGGTGCTGGCTAGTGGTAAAGGCAGATCTCAAATGCACTGTGCCCTCTCCTTGAAAACATCTTTTGTGACTTGACTTCTTGGGCTGAGCAGGTTCCTGGGGTTCCCATGCTTTCCCTGGCCACATTTCTGGCTATGGTTCACAGTCTTTGAGAGCAGGTGAGCCATGGGGCTGAGGCACCCTCCTCTCCACCAACTGCGTGCACGCCCATCCGTTCTCCAACCTTTACATACCATTTATAAGCTGAAAACTCTTAAATTTTTATCTGTAGCTTGGACCTTACGTTGAACTCCAGACTCATATATCCAACTGCCGCCTTGATATTGCCACTGATAGGTCTAATAGGTGTGGGTGGCCAGTAAAGTTCTCCACTCCCGTGTCTGTTATGGAGACCCGGGTGACTGACTTGCTACCTCCACTGCGGCAGTATGCTAAGCAGTGGGTCCCCTTCCCGACCCTCTAACTGGGATCAGGAGGGGAGCAGTACAGGGGAGAGCCATTTCTGAGGGGTGAAGGAGCCCCTAATGGGAGACTGGGGCATGGCCCCGAGGAAATGCCCCGCTTGGACTGTGCTGTGGCAGAAATTCCTCCTCAAGCCCTCCTTCCTCTCCTGGCGCCAGCCCTGTGTGACAGGAGGCTCTCCCTGCCACCTCCTGCTGCCTCCCTTGACCCCTCACTGGCATTTTCCCAGCAGGTCTGTCACAGTTCAGTCATATCTCCTCGTGTGTCCCTCAGACCCAGTTGAAAAGTGACATCTCAGTTTTCACATGCCCACACAGTGTTAACTGGGTCCTGCTGCTCAAGAAATCTCCTTTTCCCAGGTCTGTAAAAATGGCTATGGTGTTTTTTCTGTTACTCAGGTCAAGAAATAACATTATTGACCCTGCCCTCCCATTTGTCCTCCCATCATCCCCTCCTCTAGGGTCACTGTTCCTCTGCGGCCCACACTTCCGCCATGCCAAACACTCCCCCCACCTCCCACTGGGCTGGGAGCAGTCGTCCCATCCAGCCCCCTCTCACAGTGTGACCTCAACACACAGCCCAGGAACCCTTTCTGATTGTCAGGTCCCACCAGGGCCTGCCGGCTCCTGGCTCACTTGGGACAAACGCCGCCCCCAATATCACTGGATCCTCCCACTTGCTGTTCTCTCCTCCTTTGCCTGAGTCACATGTCCTCAGGGCAGTGCCCACCCTGGGCCAGTCTTCGCTCTGTCGCACCCTCCTGGCCCTACAGATTCACACTGAGCTACATCCCCAGCCCTTTTTTACTTTTTATTTTAAGACATGATCTCACTATGGGGCTTGAACTTCCAGCCCTCTTGCCTCAGCCTCCCGAGTGCAAGGCTTACAGGTGTGCACGGCCTCTTCCAGCTTTTCCGATGTGCTTGTAGGGTTGACTCCAGCTGTGAGAATGGAAGCTCCCTGGAGGCAGGATGCCAGCTCTCTCTCCATATATTTCCAGTTTGTGCAGTGCTTGGGGCATAGCAGGTTTGCAATAAATATTCATTACATGAATGAAGAGTGAAGTCACCCATCAAAGGGCCTGACACATAATAGTGTTTGATAAATACTGGTTTTATACAATTTTGAATGTTTATATTTCATAAAATTCAGGAACTTGCAGAGCAGAAAAAGAAAAAAGTCCTATAATCCCATTGTTTGGAAGCTCCCTATTGACTTTTGAAAAAAGACAAAAATAATATATGCAGACAGTTAGAAAATCTCATTTGATATCAAAAGGCACAGACTGAAAGAGCCTTTACCACCACCTCCCACGCTGGCCCTGACAACCTCAGGAGGACATTGTTTCTCCAGTGGCCAGGAAGGGGCCTATCCCACAGGGGCAGTGGCCAGGAAAGGGAGGGGAGCCGCTGGGAGCCAGCCGAGGATGGTGTTGGGCTCTGGCACTGACATTGCCTGTTGTCACTCTTCTGCTCAGAGACCACCAGGGGACTCAGTGTTCTTAGGAAAATATTCATTCTCTCTACAGTTCTCTCAGGCTCTGCCAGCTCCAGTTCTTCAGCCCTGCTCTCTCGCCCTCTCTTGCTGCACCTTGGCCAAGCTGGTCTCATTCCAATGGACTCTGCTGCTCTGAGCCCCGGTGCTGGTGTTCTATGCCTCAAGAACCTTCTCCTTCAGTTGGCCAACACCAACTCCTCTCTCCAGTGTCAGCACAAGAGCTGTTCTCACATGGAGGGAACATGGGAGTCCCTTGGAGAGGGTATAGAAATTCACATGGCTGGTCTTGTCCCCAGAAGTCTGATTTGGTAGCTCAGCGGGCCCTGGACCTTTGCATTTCTAGTAAGTTTCTAGTCTGGCATGGTAACACATGCCTGGAATCCCAGTAGTCAGGAGGCTGAAGCAAGGAGGATCCAGCCTGGGCTCCAGCCTACAGAGTTCCAGGCCAGTCTGGACTATAGAGGAGGACCTTGTCTCACAGAGGAAAAATGAGAGAAGCTAATAAGCTTCCTAGTACTACCACCACCAAGGGGACTCTACTTTGGGGACCACTGGGTTAAATAAGGTCTTGAGTGACTATGTTGTACCAAAAAAAATTGGAGAATAAAAATAATCAGTAGTGACCATGGCTGATCGAGGGTACACTATGTGCCAGGCAACAAATGTGGGCACAATCTATTATTTTTTTGTTTATTTCTAGGTCCCAAATGGCTGGTCCATAGTGACAACTTTTTTAGAGAAGAATTTAATGAATTAATGAATAAAAATATATAGTCCATCATATCTGCAATTTCCACATCCTTACATTCAACCAATTGTGGCTATAAAATATTCAGAAAAATTGCTTTTGTATGAACATATACCTTTTTTCTTTGTCATTACTCCCTAACCAATACAGTATAGCAACTATTTACATAGCATCTACATTGCATTAGGTATTATAAGCCATCTGGAGATGATTTACAGTATATGGGAGGAAGTATGTAGGTTCCATGGAAATACTACCCTGTTTTATGTTAAGAACTGGTACAGGGAGCTCAACTCTTGTGGAATCTCAAGGACAGCTGTATACATTTCTCCCGCTTCCACTTCTCCTGGATGCTGGGGAAACATTTCGTTCTAGTATTAGTTTCTGAATCTCTCTTTGGGTGGGAGGCTGGGATCCTTGGATATTCTGAACCGGGTCCCACGTCCTCGAGGGTTGACAGGCTCCTTGGGTATTCTGCTCATGCGCAGCTACCAGTGGAGTTGTGGGAATAGGTGGATACTTTGTCTTCCTCTTCCATGAATGTGGATAATACAGTACAGTAATAAAAGAGAAGAGAGAGGCTGGGTGGGGGGATGCTGGCTGTTTTTATTCTCATTAAATACAAAGCAGAAAATAATAAGAAGATCAAAGCCACACCAAAAAGAGTCAAATTAAAGGAATGGGACAGAAGGGCAGAAGTGGAGACAGAAAACGAAGGGGGATGTCCACGCTGGAAATTGGCTGTCCTCTTCAGCGTGTCCGTGGGCTACCTGCCAAATCAATTGATTACATCTGTAGGTAGAGTTGCCTTTTTATTTCACACCAATTTTCACGGGCAGCGTAAGATAAAAATGGAAGAAGTGAAGTGAATGGGAAAAGATGATTGAATGTTGATGTAGAAGCAGAGACGTGAGGAAGAGGCAGGCGGGGCTGGATGGTAGCAGCAGGAGGAGGCTGCAGACGGTCTTTTGAATCATGTGGGTTTCTCCGCCCCACTGTTCCTTCCTTTGTATGTTCTTGGGCAACCCTGCTCCCTCCACCTGCTGAGCAGCCTTGGCCTCAGAACCGAATGTGCCATGGGCTTCTGCAAGCACAGTGGCCTCTTCTCTTACAGGCTCTGGGGTCACAAGGCCCAGTGAGCCGGAATATCAGGGCACAGGGCAGCTGATGACTCACTGTGTGTTCGTGACTTAGTGTCTTTTGCTCCTTGGGCCTCAGTTTCCCCAGCTTGCATGTGATACTAATCCCTCACTTGGTGATGCCGAGGGCGCTGACGAGTGAGAGGTTAAGATGTACTTTAGACTGTCAAGAGCTCTGAGCAGCCCTCAGAATCTCAGCAAAGTGGAGGCGCTGCAGAAGCAAGGCGGCGGCCCCTCGCTGGAAGCTGTGCTGCCCGTGCTGGGCTGGCCAGCTGCCCATGTGCTGTCTGCAAAGGCTGGTGGCTGCTGTGGGATCTATTTCCCATGAATCCTCAGGTTTACACCCACCATCTGGGGGTCTTGGGGGTTGGGCCCTGGTGAAAAGCTCTTCTGGGAAGCACTGGCTTCCAGGGTCCTGGATGCTGTTTTGTACAGTGGCACACGCAGGGGTGTTAGGCAGTCACCTCTGCCAGCTTCCACTTGCTAGCTGAAGAGCAGGGTCCACACAGAGTCAAAAGGGTGCACCTGCTTCCCTCTCAGGCTGGCCTGGCACCTCAACACGACTGCGTCTGCAGGGAGTGCTATCCCTCTGGGGAGGCGAGGGTGGCAGTGAGGAGAGGCCCCAGGACAGCTCTGTTGTCCCTCTGCGGTGGTAACTGCTCTCCACAGATAACTGGGCAGCCCTGGGGGCTCTTTGGAGCATAGAGAAACAGTAAATGGAGCCCAGTGAGAGGAAGGCCCATCCCTGGCTGGAAGCTTGTTAGAGACAGCAGGTTGGTTGGGTGTCTGTGTGCTGACTCCTGGTCAGGGCTTTATACCTGCAGGTGTGCACGTCTCTGCATGTATAATGTGGTGTAGGCCCTCGTGCATGTGGCTGTGTGCATTTGTATGTCTACATGGATGTGCACATGCATCTCTGTGTTCATGTGTGTGCTGTATGTACATGCATGTGCATGCATGTATCTGCTGTGTCTGTGTGTGTGCACATGCATTTGGATCTATGTGTGTGTGGAGGGGGCAGGGCTATGCACAGAACCCTTGGAGAAGTGAGCTGCATAGCGAGACTTGCAGTTTCAGGTGCGTGCTTGCCTGCCAGGACTGGAGGTGGGAATGACAAGCACATTTGCCTCATAAACTCAGAACAGGCTCTGCCTGGGGAGAAGCACATCAGGTGTTGTGTGAAACACCGGATGAAGTTGTTGCTCATATTCCCTCTTTACTCCTCCTGTGAGAGCAGTGCTCACAGCCTGTCACTCACTCTGCCGGGCAGACAGTTCCAGACCCCAGTCGGCCCACTGTGGTGGGAGGGAGGACTCAGGAAGGTGGGAGGGGTCTGTGCATCCTGGAATCCTCCCAGACCTGCACAGTGCTCATTGGGGGCCCTGCACACAGACGGCACCAGAGAGAGGGACCTGCCATAGGAAGCCAGGATGCTCAGGAGCTGTGAGGTGTTCTGGACCCCAAGTGTCACACTCTGTGTGTCACCAGACACTGCCCTGGCCCTGGGGGTTCCTCATAGCTCCCATAACAGTAGCCATCCTGCAGTGGGGAAGAGATGGCAAGTTACTCTCATTTGCCCTCATGGAGAAGCAAGAAGGTCGCTGGGCACAGACATGGAAGAAAGTGAGTGTAGCTGCTCTACTCCGACAGGCTGACAAGAGGCCCTGTGGGTGGGTCACTCTCTGCTCCTTGGACAGCCTAGCCTCAGGGGACAGTCCATAGCTGTGGAGGCCTCCTCACCCCAACAGCAGTCTTGGGGTCTTTGCCCAAGGGAGGAGCCTTGCTCCAGGACAGCTGAGGTGTGAAGAACCAGCTGCCTCCGTGGCCCTCACTGAGGGTGGAGCGTGGCCCTTGAGGAGAAAGGCCCAGTTCCACCAGCACTCCAGCCTCTTGGAGACCCTCCGCAGTGGCAACCTGCTCACTGAGGCCTCCTCTGTCTCCCCTGACTCCCACTCTTACTTTCCTGCTCTCTCTCCATGCTCCCTGGGACAACCTGCCAAATAAACCACCAGCACTGCAGTCCTTGCCCAAAGAGCTGCTTCTGGGAATGGATCTGTGGAGACAGGAGGACCCCCTCTTGCGTGAGCCCTGGCTGTCCCAGCTCTCAGGCTCTGCAGTTGTGGGATGCCAGATGTGGCCCATCCCTTAACTTTTGAGCTCCTGTTTCTGGATTTGTAAAACAAACTTAATGCTGCATGGTTCCTTGAGTTGAAAAAATCAAATTCGCTGGGGGTTGCCACAGGGCAAAAACGCAGGCTATATGTTGTATATCTGGATTACAAGATGAAAGATCAATACAGCGTTGCACAGAAGCAAGTGTTAAATTGGGTGACAAATTCAAAATAGAGTAGGAATGAGAGGAAGGATGTTGTTGGAGAAGGCTGCTTGGAAGAAGTGGATTTGAAATACAATACAGAGAGGAGGGAGAAATCCGGAAGAGAGATAAACCCTTCCAGGTCATGACCCCAGTGACTCACCTCTTCTGATCAGGCCTCACTTCCTAACAGCACACTCAGCTCTGAACAACTGATCCAGTCATACTCCAAAAGCCTCACCTATGAACACATGAGAGTTTTGAGGAGCATTTTAGGTCGTAACTTTAACGAGATGGAGGTTATGGATCTGATATGACAAATGGCCTTCAGGAAGTGGTGGCAATACTACTATTTCTGGGAGGAGTAGAAGATTTTGTGTAATCTGGGCCTGAGCAAGGCCTCACCTTGCCTGTGAGCTGGGGCCAGATCTCCCATGCAGCAGCATCAACTAGGGAACTGACTCATGTCTGCTCAGAGAGGGGTGTTCTGCCCTCTGACTGTGGCCTTTCCAAGAGGCATTGAACACAGTGACTAAGAGCTCCAGTACCAGAGCCCAGCAGTCTGGTTGAAACCAGGCCCTGCCCCTTGCCAGCCGTGTGACTGGTGTGAGCTTCCTTCTGCTCCATGCCTCTCATGATCGTCACATCTATCTGATCGGTTATCGTGAGCTGTGACATGGGAAACACTTGAGTCCACTAGGGGCTGCTGTCATCACTTATTCTCCTGGAAATGGAAGATCTGGCATTCAGAGTGGTTTCCCTAGGTATTGTGCTTCAGGGAAAGTTCGGACTGAATGGGCAGAATCTCTAGCTGTGTCCGAAAGCTGACTCAGGATGTGGCCAGGCCCTCTTGCAGTGTAGCCCAGGTTGAGCACAGCCCTGACACTTGCAAGTGTTGGAGCCCTGACCTTTGCCTGTGGGTTTAACATCCCCATTTGCCCTTGGATCTAGGAGGGTAAAGGACTGGGTGGACAATGTGACTCTGGGGGCTCCACTCGACCACAAGCAGTAGAAGCTTCTTTCCATCCAGGAGCCCAACCCAGCTTCTCCACCTCACCCACTCCCTCCCCCTGCCCTGCATCATTCCCACAGAGGAGACTGAGCCAGAAGGTCTAATACGGCCTGCTTAATGGCTTATAGATCGCTGGTGAGTTGGGCCTGATGGAAGTGTCTGTTAAGGTTGGCAGTGGGATCCTGAGTCAAATGGCCCGAGACAGATTCATGGCTGTCTTCCAGGCCACCCTGGAAAATGCTCCCCGGCAGCACTCTCAGCTCCCAGGAGCTTAGGGAGCCCGGGAGACAGAGGGACCTTTGGGGAGGCCAGGGAAATGGGTAGTACACAGGTGTGTCACTCACTTGGTGTTTAGTAAAATTAAATTACCAAAATGGCGAACTGAAGATTCTCGAGGCCCTGGCAGAGTGAACAGATGAGTGATGAGCAACTGCCCATCTGTGTGTTTGTATGCAAATTGGCTCCTCCTCGGCAGGGCTCCAGGAGCTTGGCTCTTTTCCACAGCTTAGACACTGTCTTTCCCCTCCAAATACCTTGCGTTGTGATGCCTACTGTTTCTGGATCCTAATTTGCACAGGCGAAACTCTGGCCTTCCAAAGGGAAACATGTTCATTCTCAGTGAACAGAGAGCAAAGGGTTCCTTGTTGTAGATGTATGAGGACCCAGAATTGAGCCCATCTGGGGTCCGGGGTTTCCCAACTTGGGGAAAACTGCTGAAGAACTTTTCAGGGGCTTTCAGAGCTCGGCGCTTCTGTCTCTGGACTCTCTAAGAATCTCCTAGCATTCACCTCCAAGGGGGAGACTTGGCATTTCCATCTCCTTGGCTGGGAAATTGTAAATTTGGGTATGAGCAGAAAATATAGTGACATCAAGGTTATGTGGTCTGCAGCTGACAAGACGGATGGCCCTTAGCAACCAGCATTTCCCAGCTTCTTCTGGGTTTGCACACACTCCCTCTCTACCTCTCTTTCTTTTAACCTTTTTTTTTTAAAAAAAAAGAAAACATTTTCAGAGACTTTAATAACTGTGGAAGGGTGCTGTAAGGCGGGCAGGGAAATCGATCATTTTTATTCGGTTGTGCGCGATAAAATGTAAGTTTGGGCAATAAATCTTGTTACCTTGAGGGGAAAGAACAGTGTGGTTGGCCATTAATATGACTCCCTTTTGGAGCTTTTAATGAATGAATGAAGCCCCTGGTCTGAGTAATTAAGAGTGATGGCTCCCACCTCCTGGTGGGACTCTGGGTTCTGACTCTGCCAGGGCTGGGGGCAGGGCTCGCACTCTCCTCCCAGCCTGGCAACTACTCACTGCCCATCTCTCTCCTCCTCTGCTTGTATTCACCATCTATTATTTTCAATCAGTGTCTCACCGATGCACATAAAGAACCCACTGTGTGCCAGACACCATGCTCAGCATCATGGAAGATGCAGAGGGGGGCAAGTCGCACAGCAAAAGGCTTCTCCTTAAGTTCTGGGGTGATGCTAGGGTGGGGAAGGGTGTGAACGATAAGGACTCTGGAGGAAGGATGTTTAGAGATGTGATTTAGAGAAGGCTGTTGGGAGAAAGGGACTAGAATTCTAGAGTCATGGTTTCTCAGGGGTCTGGGGCTTTGAGGCCAAAGTTTGACCCTCAGTATTGGGAATATTTGGGAAGTGAAAATTCCTAAGTTATTATTTGTTCTCAAATTTTCCAAGGATATTAAGAATTTTTCCTGGTCTCTCTTGACCGATCAATATCTTTTTTTTTTTTGAGACAGGGTCTCGCTTTGTAGTTCAGGCTGGCCCTGAGATCAGCCTCAAACTCACATCACAGCAATCCTCCTGCCTCTGCCTCCCTAGTGCTGGGATTACAGGCGTGAGCCACCACGCCGGCACTGTGGTATGTGGTACTGATTGCTGCTGGGTGTGAGTCTCCACACCCAGTATTGTATGTGGTTAACCAGGGATCCAACCTAGGCCCTTGCACTTGCAAGACAGGCACCGGAACCACTCGGATAAATCCCCAGCCCTTGACCTGTCAATATCCTAGGTACCTGTCTACTTGTCTTAGTCTCCTGTGAACACAGCAAGAAATGAGGGAGGTAGCTTTTGTTGGCTACAAGATTCATCTTTGACTAGGGGATATGTTGGCAGCTGTCTCTTGGACCTTGTGGCCAGGGTCCTAAGAAAGGCAGGATTACTGTGTTGGTCAGTTCTGGCTGCCATGACCAAATGCCATGGCTGGGGCTTCCGGCAACAGGCATCAAGGTTGCATATTTCACAAGGCTGGAAGCTCAAGATGAAAGTGCCAGCTGATTTGGGTTAGTAATTGCTCTGTATGGGGAGAGAGAAAGAGAGAGAGAGAGAGAGAGAGAGACAGACAGAGAGAGACACACACAGAGACAGACAGAGAGAGAGACAGACAGAGACATACAGACAGACAGAGACATACAGACAGACAGGCAGAGACAGACAGACAGACAGGCAGAGACAGACAGACAGAGAGAAAATGCTGTTGTCTTCCCCTTCCTCTTCAAGGCCATGAGTCCTATCCTCGGCATCCCCCCCTCATGATATCCTCTAACTAATCAAATCAATAAACCTTCTTGTATTATCCTGCTTTCTATTACTGTAACAAGTATCTGAGATCATCAGCTGATAAAGAGACAAGGTTTGTTTTGGTTCCCGGGTTTGGAGGTTCAGCCAGATCAGTTGTCCCTGTTGCATTTGGGTTCATAGGAGACAGCACCTCCTGGTGGAACAAAGCTGCTCACCTCATGGCCGTGACACCAAAGAGGGGAGCGTCCCATGCTCCCCTTCAAGGACGCACCTTCAAGTGCACACATCCAATGATAGAACCTTCCACTATGCCTCATTGCTAAAGGCTCCCCCACCTTCCAGTAGTGCCAAAGCTGGGGGCCAAGCCTTTGAGGGACATTCCAGATCCAAACTATAGCCACCTGCATCTTTAAATACCATCCCATTAGGGGCTTGGGCTTCCACACATGAGTTCCGGGGGGACAGAACGTCACTTCGTAGAGACTTTTGGGGTGGAAACTGGCTTTGCTTTCCTGTGAGGCGGCAGAAGTCGGGGAGGGAATCTGCATAGGGAGAGGCCTACAGGGGAGAGGACAAGAAGGAAGAAGTGCATGTGGGAGAGTGTAGGCCACTGCTGCCACTGTGACCCCTCCCACTTTCCAGCCACTCTTCAAAATTATAGACTAGGGCGCTCCAGTGCTCTGGATGAAGCCATCAAGAGGCTGTCTTAACATGCTTGGTGTATAGGTGGCTCTGCAAATAAGGGCAGAACATCCGATTACTCCACAAGGACCCACTTTTGTGTCTGTTCAGACCTGAGCTGTTTGCCCTGAGCATCACCATTGACTGATGTGAACTTTCCTCCTTCAGACACCAACATGACTGTGGCTGGGGACTCCAGGGGCCAGGGCCTGAGCTCACACCATCCCCTTGAACTTTGTGTGGTTGGCTCCACAACTTCTGTTCTAATGGTGAGAAAACTGGAGCTGAGGAAAGTGAATATTTATTCAAATCTCCCAACTTGAAGTGGTAAAACCAAAACTTGAAGCTATATCTGTCTGTTCCAAAGATGGAGTCTTTTCTGATAGACTGAGATGCCTCTGTGTGGGGGCCCAGCCTCGATGGTCATCTCATTCCAGCATCACCTCCAAGGGCAAACACAACACAACAGAAAAGGTGATAAATCATGTGGAGCCAGGGTGCCAAGCTATGCCTACAGCTGGAGCTGTGGGTCACTGTGACATCCCAGGAAACAAAGACCACTGATTACTTTCCTAATCTGGACACAGGCTTTTAAAGATGCCTGGAGCACCCCTGAGTCAGAAGCACTAGAGCAAAAGTGTAACACATTGATGGGTTGTGAATGGGGGACACATCCTCCTGGGAATGCAGAGTAAGCCTTCACTAGACATCTGGGTGTATAAATTACAGAATAGTCACACAAGGCAATGTTATATGCTATTGAAAACAATTAATTAGCATGGCATCAGAGTGCTCCCTGGGGTACTATTGGGCAAGAAAAGCAAGAGGCGAGAAACAGAACATCATACAACTCTGTGAAACAATGGGCTCAGCTGTACACCTAGAGTAAGCACTTGTGTAAATGAATCCAGTTGGGTGTGTATAAACAATAGCACTCTTGTATTACATGTATGCACATGGGCTGAATATATACCATGCAGTCATCCCTCTGTACCTGCAGTTTCTGTAGCCATATTGTGGCCATGAATTATGATGTGGTAGTTGTAATTGTAATACCCAGCCAATTAGCAAAGCACCCAAATTAGGGGTGTGTCTGAATGGGTCTGCAGGCATGATCTTGGGTGTGAGGTATCTGGGGCTCTTGCCTTGCTTTGCTTGCTAGTTGTCATGTGGGCTTTTGCCATGAACTGAACCCCCAGAAACCACGAGCCAAGGTAAACCTTTTCTCCTTTAAGTTGTGGGTGTCAGTTATTATGATCTCTTGATTGGAAAGCTGACTAATACATGTGAGTCCAACCAACCTCAGAAAAAAATTTATCTTTGAAATTGCATCTGTGCCAGTTGTGCAGACTTCTTTTTTTCTTATCTCATCATTTCCGAAACAACACAGGACAACAACTGTTTCCATAGTATTGTTTTTATATTTTATTATAAGTCATCTAGAGATGGTTCAGACTATGTGGGAAGATGCATGTAGATCATGTGTCAGTGCTATGTGATTTATGTAAGAGACTTGAGTTTCCAAGGCTTTACTATCCATGGGGTGTCCTGGAACAAAACTCCTGCTGACATAGAGGAATGACTATATTTATTTATTTTTATTAGTACATTATCTGCAGTAGATAATGTACATAACATACCTCAGTTCTTTTTGTAATTTTCATCCATAATCCCTTCCATCCCTCCTTCTTATTTCCAGCTCTTGGTACCCTTTCCATTTGCAAAAACTGTATTTACAACTTTTTCAATTTTTTTTTCCTTTGAGACAGTATCTTGCTTTGTAGTTAAGGCTGGCCCTGAACTTACTATAGAGCCCAGGCTGGCCTCAAACTCACAGCAATCCTTCTGTCTTTGCCTCCCAAGTGGTGGGATTACAGGCATGAGCCGTCAAGCCTGGCATTCTGGTCGGTGGTGCCAGGGATCAAACTCAGGCCCTTGCACTTGCTTGGCAGACACAAGAAACAGTGAGCTAAATCCCTCACCATTCAGTTCATTTTAAAATTTGTCTCCTTTCCCTCCTCTGCCTCCCACCCCTCTATCTCTTGTTCCTCCCTGTGGGGTTCTCTATACTCCTTTTTATCTGTCTTTCATTTTGCTTTTTATCTTTGGGGGGTTTCTTATATAAGAGAAACCATGCAATATTTAAATTCATGTGACTGGTTATTTTGTTTAATGTTATAGCTTCAAGGTGCATCCATTCACCTGCAAATCCCTTAATTTTTTTTATAACAAAGTAGTACTCCATTGTATACAAACACAACACTTTTCTTATCCATCCATCTGTTGATGGGCATAGGCCATTTCCAAGATTTAACTATTATAAATAGTGTTGCTGTAAACATAGGTGTGCATGTATCACTCTCATATTTTGACTTTAACTCTTTAGGAAAATAGCTGGGTCAAACAGAATTTCTGTTTTTAGTTTTCTGAGGAACCTCCGTACTGCTTGTGGTAGTTTACATTCCCAACAAGGTAGGAAGTTTCCTTTTTCATCACAACCTCACCAGCATTTGTTTTTTTGTTTTTGTTTTTGTTTTTAGGTTTTTTTGAGACAGGGTCTCACTTTGTAGTTCAGGCTGGCCCTGAGCTCAGCCTCCAACTCACATCAGCAATCCTCCTGCCTCTGCCTCCCAAGTGCTGGGATTACAGGCGTGAGCCACCATGCCTGGCACTGTGGTATGTGGTACTGGTTGCTGCTGGGGTGAGTCTCCACACCCAGTATGGTATATGGTTACTGGGGATCGAACCCGGTTCCTTGCGCTTGCAAGACAGGCGCCAGAACCACTGAGCTAACTCCCCGGCCCCACCAGCATATGTTATTATTTGATTTCTTGGTGCTTTCATTCTTGATGGAGTAAATTGGTATCTCAGTGTTATTTTAATTTGCATTTCTTTTATGGCCAGTGATTCTGAGCTTTTTAAAAATGTACTTATTGACTGTTTACACTTGAAGTGTCTGTTCATTTTGATTGTCCATCTTTTGTTTGGGCCTTTTACTTTTGGGGCCCCCAAACTCTAATTTTTTGAGTTCTTTATATATTCCAGATATTACTCTTCTGTCACGGAAATAGCTGGAGAAAAAAATTCCCACTCTGTAGGTTGTCTCTTCACTTTGTTGGTTCTTTCCTTTGCTGTGTAGCTTTTTGATTTGATGTGATTGCACTTGTTGCTCTTAGTTTCATCTCTTATATCATTGGGACTCTATTCAGAAAAGTCTTTGCATAAAACCTATAGCTTAAAGTGTTTTATCTATTTTATCTTCAAGCAGATTAAGTGTTTCTAAGATAACATTTATATATTTGATCTATTTTGATTTTACTTTAGTACATGGTGACATATCTGAGTCTAGATTCAATCCTCTGCGTGTGGATATTCAATTTTCCCAGCACCACTTACTAATGGCACCATCTTTCCTATGTGCATATTTTGACCCCCTTTCCAAAGAGGCCTTGGGTTGTTTCTGGTTTCTTCTGCTCTGTGGATCCACATGTCTGTTTTTGTACTAATATCATAATATTTTTTAAAAATTACCGCAGCTTCAAAGATAACTTGAAATGTGATATTGTGATGCTTCCTGCTTTGCTTTTGTTATCTAGGATTGCTTTTGCCACTTTGTGTCTCTTATGGTTCCAGATGAATTTTAGGATTATTTTCTCCAGATACGTTAAGGAAGGCTGTTGGTATTTTGATTGGAATTATGCTACCTTTCTAACAGTTTTGGAAATATAGCCATGTTGATTATATTGGCTCTGCCTATCTATGAACATGGAATACATCTCCATTTTCTGATGTCCTCTTGGTTCTCCTCTCTCAGAGTGAGGTAATTCTAGTTGTAGCAATCTTTAATTTCCTTGATTAGGTTAATTCCTGAGTATTTAATTTTCTTGATGCATTGTGAATGGTATTGTTTTCCTAATTTCTTTCTTGGTGAGTTACTTATTAGTATACAAGGCTGCTATTGATTTTTGTGGGTTTTTTTAAAATGCTGCTACATTGTTGAATTTGGCTATCTCTAGAAGTCTTTTGGTATAATTTGGGGGAGTCTTATAAATAGAGAGTCATGGGAATGGTTATATCTATGATAATATAATTATGAAGAAACATGCAGAAGGTCCCCTAGTGTTAACATGGATTCCCAGTAGCACTGAGTGAGGGAGAGAGGAAACATGGCAATAAAAGTCCAACTAACAGGCACAAAGAAAAAGAACACACACAAATCATGAGTATGACTACATTAATGCATTTATGGAAAGGTATAGGCATAATATAAATAAATCAAGGAAAAGTTAGACAAGTCCTTTTCTTTGAGCCTACGGGAGGCAAGAGAGCAGGTCCTAATGGACTCAAGTGCTGTGCAGAGGCTGAGGACCACCGTGGATTCTACTCAGTGCCCTACAACCCAAAGAGTGTGTTTATTCCTGGACGTCTTTCGCTCATTTTTGTGGTTCTGGGGACCAAACCGACAGCCTCGTGTATGGTAAGCAGGTTCTCTACTACTGAGCTGCAACTTTAACCTATTTATTCCACTGTAATTTGGGGCTTTCCTTGGTTGCTTCCTTGGAGCCCCTACCAGGCTCCAGGTAGGAGGGGACATCTCTTAATATTGGGGAGACCATAACATTTACCATTCCAAGAGGGAACCCTTGAGAGTGAGCAGGAGAGCTTTGTGTTCTCTCAGGAAAGCAGGCACAAACCAGGCCCATCCCTGACAAACCTGGATTTAAGGTCATCCCAGTAGGGCTCCCACATGTGCCATGTCTTCCGGGCAGATGCGAGCATTGACATATCCAGAACTCCTCAGTGTTGTAACTAAAATTGCTCTTAATCATCATCCTACCATTGGAGGGAGTGTCCCTTTCCCTCAAGATGGCTCCCAAGGTCCCTGTTTAGCTGTGTATGTTGATACTCCAGGTTGAGCAGGTCTGGTATTTCTGCCCGTGGCCTCTGAGGGTTGGTGTGACCCCCACAAAGTGAAAGCTATTAGACTAGGCTGCTAGGGCACTTTGTATTCAGCATTAGCAGCCTGAAGAATAAAATGGGTGTGGGCTGATCAATGTAAAAATTAGGTGGACTAACACCCAAATGACTAGCTCAGGAGCATCTCATTCCCTTCTCAGTATCCTTCCCTGGCATCCCAGGAAACCTCATTTATTCAATGGATCCACATAAAAATGGTGACTGGACCAGGGGATGGAGGAAGTGATGGAGGGATCATATTTTTCCAAACTATATACTAATCTGAAATGTCCTCACTTAAGGTCTCAGAAAGCATTTTTCTTGAATACAAGAAGGAACACTGTTTGAAACAGCATAAACAGTAAGACTAACATCGGGAAAACAGATGCATGGGTAGGAATGGGAGAAGACATGGATGATCATTTTAGCCTCTAGATCTACACATACCTGAAGTCCAATCCCCGTGTTGCAGGGAGAGTGAAGGCTCCCAGAAAAGTCTACGTCATTACCCCTAGAACTTGTGAATATGTTGCTTCACAAGCAAAAGAGACACTGCAAATATAATGAAGCTCAGGATGGTGAAATGAAGACAAGATCTTATTCAGTTGGGCTCTGTGTATTCACAGGGGAAGTGGAAGGGTCAAAGTCTGGGAAGGAGGTTGACACCAGAAACAGAGGTCACCGTTGTGACACTCTTGACAAGGAGCTGTGAGCCAAAGACTAGAGCATCCTCTGAAGCTAGCACAGGCAAAGAATGAATTTTCTCCTAGGAATTTCCTATGAATTATTTCCCAACAAATTTCCAGGTGGGATGCAGATATATAGATACATATCTGAGAATCAAACATAGGACCTGTGCACTGAACTATGTCCCCAGCCCTTTGAAAACATTTCATTTGGAGACAGAATCTCTCTAAGTCACTAAGTTGCCCAACATCTGGATTTCAGCTGCACAGACCCATTTTTGGGTCGCTGACCTTGGTGGCAGTAAGACAACAAATGTGTGTGTGCCTTATGCCACTGAATTTGTGATGATTTGTTACAGCAGTCACAGAAAACGAAGACTCTAACCTCCTGGTTGCTTGAACCAAGCTTGCTTGAGTTAGACTTGACATTCTATCACTCATAACCCCAACGATCCTGAGTAGTACCCCAACCCCACTAGGGCAGGCATTTCATTTTGGAGCAGCCTCACTCACTGTGAAACTCTCAAACTCACTTTCATGTGCACTACCTCTGAACATCTGAAACGGAAGATCTGAAGGGTACACGGAGGGAGCTTTGTCTACCTTTCTCCTGCAGAAGAGGAATTCTGATCAGGGCCAGCTGGATCACGTGACTTGCCTGAGCAGTAGATGGATTTCATACCCGTCCTGAGTTCTGGGTCCCGGCTGCAGAGGCGAGGGGCCCCGAGGGTCTCAGAAATGAACCAGGGAGTGTGTGTTTGCATCCGGGCACTTTTCTCGCTGCAGCCCCACGCGTGGTCCCACGTGGCGCTTTCCTCAGGCTGCTTTTGCGGCCAAGAACACCGAAGACTCAGCGCCGCTGACCTCGGCTTGGCCTTGGGCTCAGCGTCCATCTGCCCCATCTCCTCACTCTGCGTCCCCACCGCCCTCACGGAACACATTTCCATGTAGAGGCGCCGGGGTTGCGGCGGAGACCTGTCTCTTGGGATGGTAGAATGCAGACACCATCTCGTCTTCCGGGTATGATTATTTTGACAGCTTTGCCAAATTACGAAGCAAAAGCCCTGTTTGGTGATGAGAAAAGCAATATTATGGCAGGGACGCCTCATTCCTTTGAAAATCAGCGGTAAGTGAATTTGCATCCACTTAGTAGTAAATATGTCTGGCTGGCCCCCTCTTCAGTGCTATTTAGATGCATTTGGGTCTGGTTTATTATTTTACAATGGAGAGAAAGGGAAGGAGAAGAGGAGGGAGAAAGAGAAGAGAGTGATTTCTTGGGGAGGGAGACTGAGGACAGAAGTTTCACGCTTTTGGCAAAGTGTCTGAACTAGAGGCAGGGCTGGGTCACTCAAACCCAGGTGGGCAAATCTTCATGGGGAAAAGAAAAAGGCCCCTTTCTGCTTCGTGTGTTATGATTTAGAAGACTCTAAAGAACCCCTGTCATTACGCGCTCTCTAAAACCCTCTTTAAAATTCAGCTAGAAAAGCCTAAGGAAAGATATAGAGGTCTTCGCAGAGAGCCGGGAGCTGGAGGCTTTGCCAGCGCACTGCGTGCCGGGAGGGAGCATTCCATGCAAATTTGTTTAAAGTCCCAGGTCAGTAGCTGCCGGGAAGGAGGCTGCTCTCTCCTTTGAAGACTAAAGTGGACACTGTCTCTTTCTGATTGGAAGGAAGCCAGTCGCCGAGTGTTTTACATTCTCTGCACAGGAATGCCCTGAATGACCCTCTTCTCTTTTTTACTCTTGTGCTGGGATGAAAGAGAAGTCTAGCTGGGAAGATGGAGGAGGGAGATTGAGGTATGAAACGGGGTCGGGGTGCATGTGACTTCTGAAGTGAGAACAACCAGATTGGAAATGGAGCAGCCGGCAAGAATCGAGATCAGACTTTTTCTTTGTAAGTGGTGCTGGGGATCAAACCCAGGCCATCAACCATGCTGGGCGAGAGCTCTGTTGCTAATACACTCTCAACCCGTGACTGGGAATTTTTAAGATGGCCTTCAAGGTCTCCCAGATGTAAGACTTTTGTTATCCTAGAGGTGGTTCTTAAGAAGCTCTAATTAGCAGGTAGAGAAACACAGATAAGCAAGTTCCATGGTGATAGAGTTGACAAAAAAACAAAACAAAACAAAACAAAAACAAAAAAAACAGCCCAGGTGGTGGCACACACCTGTCATCACAACACTCTGGGAGGCTGAAGCAGGAGGATCACCAGTTTATACCCAGCCTAGGCAACTTAGTGATTTATCAAGATATTGTCTCAAAATTAAAAAGTGCTAGGGGTGTAGCTTAGTGTAAAGGGCTTGGTCCCATCCCTGGTACTGCCAGGAAAAAAAAAATACAAAGAACACTGAATAAATAAATAAATAAATACAAACACAGAGCACTAAATAAATAAATAATACAGACACAGAGCACTAAATAAATAAATAATACAGGCACAGAGCACTAAATAAATAAATAATACAGACACAGAGCACTAGAAGAAAGTCTTTTGTGCCCATCCCCTGTTCTCCGTCCGTGGAAGTGACCAGCACCACCCCATACTTTCCTGGTGTCTTCTGCTGTACCATTTTTTGCACAGCCTTGCAGCAGTCGGCCACCTAGACCACTGTTCCAGGGAAACAGTTACTGATCAGAGTAGCTGACTTCATTTGTCACTCACTTTGTGACCTAGAGAAACAGGTGACTTGTCTGACAAGGATAGGGTAAGGTGACAAGAGGTAAGATGTGTCCTTAAACTTACATTCTAGATGCCTTGCCTCACCCTGTTCCTGACCCGGTCAACCCAAGGTCACCCAAGGTTACACAATAGACAGGGACAGAACCAGGAGTCTAACCCATCACTAAGCCCTCGTAGGTCACCCTGTACTTACCATTGCCTATGGCCAGCACCTTACTTTATTCACCATTCATCATGTCTGATAATCACAACAGCTCTGTGAGGCAGGGATTGCTATGACCTGCATTTTACAGATGAGGAAAATAAGGCACAGAAAGCTTGAAGAATGCTCCCAGGGTCACACAGCCGGAGGTGGAAGGAAAGGCCTTGAACTCCAGGTCTACTTGAATCCAAGCCTGGAGTCTTAGCCATAAAGAATCTGGCTTCCGGTACGGCCAGCTAGAGACACCTTCAGTCCCACAGCCGGACATCTGCTAAGCCCTGCTATGCCCTGAGCTCAGCAAGGCACCAAGAATTCCTAGTCCATGCCCAGGAGGGCTCATTCTGGTGGATGATGGGTGCACAAGTGGATGACGTAGGCCCCTGAGGACATGGGGATTGTGGAACAGTGGACCAGATCAGACTCTCAGCTCTAAGTTTGTAGCTGCCACACCCAGAATGGCACATGCACTCTTTCATTCCTAGTGGCACAGTTGCTGGCACAAATGGAGGTGGCTGTTGTGTTCAATTCCTCAAGACTTGGGGGACCCTGGGGGAGTAAGGGCGGGCATGTGACGGAGCTGTCACAGCCACACACCAAATGACAGTGGCTAGGGTGACGTGTTCTCAGCAGCCGCCAGCTGTGAGCACCCCCATGGCGCTCACCTGGTGGCTGCTCCAGGCTTGTTTACTGTTGCTTTTATTGAATCTGACTAGTCTAGAAATAATTGCACTAATATTATTGACATTAATAGTACAGCAGGATGTATTTATGTTGTGCTTCTTCTTCAACTAAAATTCAGTCTCGTCATCACTCTAGTGTGGAGTGGCAGGTGCAGGTGGAGTTGTCACTGAGGGGGAGAAGCCTGGCCCCACTGCCACTATCAGGGTGGCAGTGTGTTGGGTTCCAGGGGCTCCGAGCCCTGATCAGGTGGGAGACAGAAGCCTCAGTGGGGTCAGGAAGGTGGGCTTCCCAGAGAGACCCTCAGACTGATGAAGTGGGAAAGGTGGTCCCCGGCCCCCACACCCCGCTCCTTCTCCTTCACTGTCTGCCCCACAGGTCACCCAGCCCCACCCCACAGAGTGCCCTGGCGGGAACACCGTGTTGGGTGCTCACCCCAGGCACTTACTCCGAGGTTCAGTCCGAGGCTGGGAGCCTTAGCTTAGGGAGGGAGCGTTTCTCAGGCTCTCCTTTTGGTGTCCTATGTCGCATGACTTGCAAATGCAAGTGCATGCTTTATTTCAGAGGAACAAGAAAACCTTGATTCTCAAAATTTAGACTTATAATTCACTGGATTTATTTTACTATCCACTTGGGACTTAAATACAAAAAGGCTTCCTTCTACCTTTTTTTTAGTCTAAAGAGTGCATAAAATGTATACATACAGTTTAAAGAATAATAATAAACTAAACCACCCATATATTCACATTGAGCTTGAGAAAGAGTGTTACTAGTCCCCAAGAAGTCTCCTGTGAATTCGTTTCATGTCATATCCTCCCCCCACCACAGCTAACCGCTAGCCTGAGTTTCACACTAATCATTTCCCTCTCCTTTTCCTGAAGTTTACCAGGCATGTAGGTATTCCTCAGCAATACATTATTTAGCTCTGCCTGAGTTTTGAACTTTATAGTATAATGGAATCACACTGTGTATTTGCTTCTGTGTCTTGCTTCTTTTGCTCAACAATATATTTTTTGGATTCATCCATTTTTAATGTGAGTAGTTGTGGCTCATTCACTTTTACTTCTAAATAGTATTCAGGTATATGAATATACTGCAATTTATTTGCCCAGACTACTGCTGGTGGAAATTTGGGATTTGGGCTATTACAAATGTTGCTATAAATATTGATTTATATAACTCCCATTTGCTACCCTAAGTATGAAGCTCAGAGTAGTAGCTTTGACATCAATGAGAATTTCAGGGTCCTCTTCCAGGGCTACTGAATTTGCACTTTAACTATATGCACATAAAAGTCTGAGAAGCAGCACTCTGTACACCTAGCTTTATATCTGGGAGCTGAATAACTTACAATCAATTGGATACATTTCCTTCCACAGTGGCTCTACCAATGTCCCCTCCTCTCTAGCAGAGTGGGGTGGTCCACACTTGCGTCCATCATCTCTTGCTGTTAAACACTTTCCCATCTGGCAAGGGTGAAATGAGTTTTCTTTGTCTCCTAATTATCAACACGTCCTAGTTGATGCCAGTCCTAGGGCTCTGGGTGCCACGTGGAGTTGTCATCAGGAGCAATGACTTTTCAGCTGTCCATGGGTCGCCATATTTTTATACATTTTCTGTTGGGTCAGTTATGTTTTCCAATTGATCACAGGGGATATTTTGCTGAGGGAACTTTACATCTTTGCCACGTGGTAGAGACCATGTGGTACGTTCAGTCTACCACTGTCCTTTCCCACAGGCAGATTGGAATCAGGTGATCGAGTTTTAGTTAAAGGGTGACAGGTATGTTTGTCTGCTGGACTGTGCTGACAGAAGAGGTGGCTGAAATGACCAATATTTATTTCCTCACAGTTCTGGAGGCTGCGAGTCCACAGTCAAGGTCTGGGTCCTTCTGAGTCTTCTCTCTGGCTTGAGGATGGCCACTGTCTCTCCATGTCCCCAGGTGGGTCCTTCTCTGTGCACACACATGTGTGACTGCTGACTTCCCCTGATGTGAGGACACTGGTCATGTTAATCCAGAGCCCACTCTATGGCCTTGCATTAGCATAACTCTCTCTTTGTAGCTTCTGTTTTCAAGCTCAGTCACGTTCAGAGATGCTGGGGTTACAACTTCAGGCTGTGAATGTGGGTGGGGGGGCAAGTCAGTCTAAAAATATAGTGTAAGTCACTTCTAATCCTTGGTGTCAAAATCATCCCACAAGCGTTCCCAACCTTTCTGGAAACCACATGTTCACAGTGGCCACAGCCTGGGTCCCCATGTTATAGCTGCCACCCTGCTGCATGCTGTGGTGTGAGAGAGAACCAACCTCAGCTGTCCAAGACCATGGATATGTGGAATTTGCTACTGCAAAATGATCTGGTCTATCCTGACTAATGCCATTTTTGCATGAGATTAGACTTTTTAAAAAAATATATATATGTTGGTAATTTTGGAAGAGTCTTCTTTTTATTTATTTATTTAGAGACAAGGTCTTGCTCTGTAGTTCAGGCTGGCCTTGAACTCGTAGCCCAGGCTAGCCTAGAACTCATGGCAATCCTCCTGAGTACTGGGATTACAGGTTGTGCCACCATGCCTGGTGTGGCTTTTTTTTTTTTTCTTAATCCAGAAGTGCAGTTCCTAAATCCTTTGACAGCAATTGCTGAGAAGTCATTTGGACCTAGAGTTATCTTCCTGGAAGATTTTAGACTAATAACTTAATTTCTTTAAAGGTCATTGGACTCTCCAGGTTTTTTCTCCTACTTCTTGATAAGCTGTATTTTTCTAGAATGTGTCCACTTTGTCTAAGTTGTATGATTTATCCAAAGGTTTTCCATAACCTCTTTCTATCTGCTTAAGCATAGCAACTTTTGCAATTTTATCCATTTTTAACTCTGAATAGTTTGTCATTCTCTGTCTCCTCTACCCTTTCTTTATTTTCCTCTGATTAATCTTGCAAGGGAATGATATTTTTTAGAAGCCTTTTCCAAAGAACTGACTTCAGGCTCTGAGATTTCTTTTTATTGCACTTTATGCCTTTAGCTTTGTTCATTTTCTTAGCATTTCCTTTCCTGTTTTCATTAGGTTTATTGTACTGTTCTTTCGACTTCTTCAATTGGATGCATTTCATTAATGTTGAGTCTTTCTTTAACTCTAATATAAGAAATAACAAGTATGAATTTTCTTCTTAATGTTGCTTTAGTTATACCCTCACAATTGTTATATGGAATAATTTTGTTATGACTTAGTTATTCATATTCCTATTTTCTAATTTTCATAATAATTCCCTCTTTAAACCATTTAAGTAAGACTCTTAAAATGTTCAGATACAGTGGACCTTTGATTGACAAACTCAGCTCATTCATGAGGGCCGGTTGATCAACTGAAGGCTGAGGCTATCTCCATTTAACCTTCAAAGTCTCTCCGTGCACAGGCAGATCTGTGTCCTTAGAGATTTCTCAATTAACCCCACACAGGAAAGGATGTTTTAATGTTCTTTTCAGAATTCTCTAAGAATTAAATATGTATCTGAGACCATCTGGAAGCACAAGCAATCAGCTTTCAGGTTGTAATGCAAGACATTGTTCACAAGTTAAAACTAAAATTCCCACTGTAACTCAAAGTTGTTCATATATTATTAAGCTGGTCGTAACTCAAGGGTCCATTATAAATGAATTTTTAATGGGTATATTTTTTATCATTAAACTTCTTATTCAAATCCATTAGACACAGAATTTGTTGAGGCCAATTTTATGGTCTAACACATTGTCAATTTTTAAAACTAATATATTTATGCTTTTAAATAAATGTGTCTCCTGTTATTGTTGGGAGTAATTTTCTACATATGACCATGAAATCTTTCATGTTGGTATTGTTCAAAATACCTTTATTCCTGGTAAATTTTTGTCTGCATAAGCAATAACCAAAGCAGATCTCTTACCATGATTGAAAATCTTTCTATTTTTCTTTATAGGTTTGTCAATTTTTATTTTACATATTTTGAGCTCTGCTTTTGGTACATAAAAGTTTAGAGTTCTTGTATTTTCTTACTTTAATTGAGTTTATTGGTACATTTTAGATACACATGATGATCACATTTGTCATTGAGAATTTGTACCTATACATGATATATCTTGATTCTTATTTTTTTCCCACTTCTCTGCCCTCCATTTGGCCCCTCCACCCGCTATATGCAAAGTTTTGTTTCTGTGTCTTCTTGAGTTCTGGTATTTTCTTAATGAAATAAATTTTTTTTAATTAAACTTTTTACCTTCTATTTCAAGTCTACTTATAATAATGCTTTTTGTCTAGAAGTTAATTTGATTAGGCATCTATATAGTTGTATTGGCATTGTTTTGTTTATTTGTTTAGTGTTTTCTACTTTTTTTAGTTTTAACATTTGTTTTTGACTTTTGATCCATGATTTTCTGTCTCCTCTAAACTTCTTTACTTACATTTTATTTTAAAAGTATGACATTCTTGGTCTTTTAACTCCAAAATCAAATTCATTCTCAATTATAGTGATTAGTGGCTCATTTTAAGTTTTTAAAAATATACGATCATTCCACTTTCCCCATCTAATTGAGAATTATGTACTCTATTCTTATTTTATTTCAGAGTTATTTTAGTTGTTTTATCAGCCTACTTGACTTTGTAACCTTTAAAGTTAATATACACTTTTCCATCCCTCTTGTATTGTATATTGACATATTAATTCTAATTCCCTCCCAAATTATTTGCTACTATTTTTTTTTTGCAATATTGAGGACCATACCTAAGATTTTTACAGTGAACTACTTTCTCAGTCCTTTAAAAAAAATTCTTTTAAAATTTTATTTTGAGAAGTCTCATTAAATTGCTAAGTTAGTAATTCATTCTGAAGCCCAAAAATTACACCACAAATTCATTTTTCCAGGACTTTAATAAATTTATCTGATTATTTTTTTCTTTAATTCTACTGTGGTTCTCACAGTTTTCCTCTTAGCTTTCCTGCTGGAATCACTGACTTTCTTTGGAGTCAAGGTTGTAACATTCTGCACAAACAGCACCAAGAAAAGGCACAATGACAAGGGTTTGAATGAACTAGCATAAGTCCAACATATTGTCTGGGTGAGAGTGGTGATTCGAATGAAGTGTCATCTCTTGTGTCTGCCACTGTAGTTTGGGGCAGGTTAATAGCAACCTGTCTGTCTTAGTTATTTTCTCTTTGCAGAGACACAACACAGGACATCTATAACTCCAAGGAGGAGTGGTTCATGTTGGCTCGCAGTTTGCGGAGATTTCAGTCCAGGATCTTCTGTTCCAAGGCAGGAAGGCATGATAGAGAAACAGCGCATGGTGCAGTGAAGCAGAGACAGAGA